>CM053038.1:181315434-181445137 GCA_028564925.1 Lithobates sylvaticus
GGGGCCGCACGGCCCCCCTTTCCCCAGGGCACCCCCCATGTTGAGGGCACGCGGCCTGGTACGGCTCAGGAGGGGGGGGGCGCTCGTTCGTCCCCACCCCTTTCCTGGCCTGCCAGGCTGCGTGCTCGGATGAGGGTCTGACATGGATTTGGGGGGAACCCCCACGCCGTTTTTTCGGCGTGGGGAGTCCCTTTAAATCCATGCCAGCTTACGGAGCTAGCGCGGCGGCATTTACTGCCTACGCTAGCTACGTAACCTGAAGTTACGTTCTAAATGAACGGACTGCTCCGTGTGTGGGCAAGTCCGTTCATTTTCAAAAGTCCCGCGGACTTTTGGCCGGCGGATTATCCGCCGGAGAAGTCCGTGCGTGTGTGGGTAAGTCCACACGCTCGGAAAGTCCAGCGGACCCAGCTGGAAAGTCCGGCGGGATTGTCCGCTGGACTAAGTCCTCCGGCAAAAGTCCGCACGTGTGTACGCGGCAATACAGTATATACCATAGTTTATAGATTATAACTTTAACACAGAAAAAATAATATACACCTATTTGTTTTTTTAGAAATGAAATGTAGCAAAATAAATTTTGGCCTAAATTCATCTAAAGAAAGATTCATTATTTGCTAAGTTTTATAACAGAAACTACCGGTAAATAAAACTTTATTTTTTTTTTTTTTGTATGGTTGTCCGACCGGACAAAGTGCTACGCATGCTCAGATCACATTACAAGTCCAAAGCTATTGGCTACTAGCCTCTACGTAGTCCCGTCGTAGGCAACAAACGTCACCACGTTCAGAATGATCAGATTTTTCGACAACTTTGTCCGACCGTGTGTACGCAAAACCAACATCGGACAAAGTACGACGGACATGATCCGACGGACCTGGTCCGCGGATTGTCCGACCGTGTGTATGGGGCTTTACAGTGCTGAAAACTGAAAAATGGCCTGGACAGGGAGGGGATTTAACATGGTTAAATCAATTGGTTAATTCTATAATGTCCACTTATAATAAAACTAAGTTATTATTCTGGCACAAAGTGTGAAGGTGTTTTATTTTTTATTTTTATTTTTTATTTTTATTTTTTATGTTTTATTTTATTTTTTTATTTTACACATTTTCACTGTGACATTAAAAAAATTAACTAACAAAAAAAATTGCAAGTAGATATTAGTGGAGGAGGGGAGGAAGGAGTTTCTTTAACTTTTTTTTGCATGCAAGGTTACTTTAACCGACACCAATGGTCACCTTCTTAGCACATGAAGGAACGAATAAATACAATAGGGGTTCATCCACGCAAGCACAGAGGCCATCATGAAGAGCCATCTGTTTATGCATCTGGAGCAGTATGGAGCTGCATGTGGACAGCCTATGTTAGTTAATGCATACTGTCTTAAATTGGAGGAACAATAGTAGCTGTATGCATGCTATATATTTTGTAGAGCGTGTATACTTCCAAAGTTTCCTAATTAGTAATAACCCATCTTTTTCATGAATAACTTTTATCATACAGGGGAACATTCCTTATTTCTTATTTTTGGAAAATTTGTGTGCCACACTTCATTCTTTAACTACTCACTGCCCCCCAGCTTTAGACCACTCTTCGCTGCTTTCCACCTTTGCAGTGTGAGCTTGCACATTGAGGACACATAAAAAAAAGGGGAGCACAGGAGTGATGTGTAAAAATGTGTCCACACCTCCTACACTCACACAGTACATTATGGAGGGTTTCAGACACATATATAAAGATGCTCCTTCTCATATATGTGTACAGTGTGATAGTTAGTTGCTACCAGGTGGTAGGTGGTTAGGGTGGGGGGGGGGGGGGGGAGGGGTGGTTTTAAAAGCTTTGGTAGATGGTGAGGATAGAATGGGAATATGGATATTGCCATTGGTGTGGTGGCAGGCATGGTGGCAGGTGGTGAGTGCACCGGCTCCCCTGCACTTGGCTCCTGACTCCAGCACTATGCTCTTCAGCACAACATTCGCACTCTACAGGCACCAGAGGCACCAATAATCCTTGTAGCTAGCCCATGGTTACAAGATGGGCAGTTATTTCATGCAAAAGAAATCTTAGATGGGATTCATAATTTCTTAAGAAGTTACATTACATTACTTTGGATTGAGAACCGGTTCTTAATTTTTCCGACGGAAAACCTTTCTATCGGATTTTCCGATCGTGTGTATGTAATTCTGACGCGCAAAATTCCCACGCATACTCGGAAACAATTTGACGCATGCTCAGAAGCATTAAGCTTCCCTTTTATAGTGCAGTCGAGCGTGTTGTATGCCGTGGTGTTATTGACTGTCGGAATTTGGTGTGACCGTGTGTAGGCAAGACAGTTTGAGTGAAATTCTGTCGGAATTCCGACGGGAAAACCATCAGAGCTTTTTCCGACAACAATTCCGACCGTGTGTACGCGGCATTAGATTGTGGTAGTTGTATGTAGAAGGAGCCTTAAATGGACATATCCTTAAAAGCCAATTTTGCCTTTTACAGAAAATAGCCTATGCAGTCAACAGGCCCCAGTAGATATGAAAACTAATTAGTTATAGTTACTCGTTATTTTGAGCTGTGGAAGTCTTCTGGGTATTCCTGCCTCTGTGAAGCCAGAGAATTCCCCATCCAACTGGCATAAGATATATAAGTCTTCATTAGATAATTAATCCATAAAACATAATTTGACAAGTGTGTATAAACAGGTGAGGGCATTATTTGTCCACAGTTATGGCTACTGATATTTTCAATTTTTATCACTCTGTTTCCATATTTATATACATTGTATATTCTTACTGTTATCAGTTTTCAGGAAAATATAATTTGTGTTTATTTCCAGTTCAACTTCATATGCCTGTAAGCAAATGTATATTTATTGTTTTACCTCCTAATGTTTAATTGGGTGACAAAGAGAATATTTTAATTGGGCAGAAAATTAGAAGTGTTGCAACTAAGGCCCCTTTCACACGATCGGACTGTTCAGATCCGCCTGTCAGTTTTGACGGCGGACCTGAACGGGCGCTCCATGTTAGTCTATGGAGCGTCGGATGTCAGCGGAGACATGTCCGCTGACATCCGACCCGGTCCGATCCGCCAAAAGCAGACGTATGTCTCTACGTCCAGATCCGCCGCTGGCGGATCGGGTGAGATCTGATGAAAACGGACACGCTGTCCGTTTTTTCATCCGATCTCTCCATAGAGACGAGCGGTGCTGGACAAGCCCCTCCCCGCTCAGCAAGCAGAGAGGGACCTGTCATCCGCCGGCTCAGCGGATCTCAGAGATCTCCCGCTGAGCCGGCGGACAGAGGCGGACTCCGTGCAAGCGGAGTCCGCCTCGTGTGAAAGGGGCCTAAAAGGCAAATATGACCATTGTTCTTGTGATTATGCAAAATTAATACCTGCTTGACCTCCATTGTCCTAACTCATGAAGAAAACTACTACAGAGTATATGAAGGTGATCTCACACATAATCCAAGGTTCCAGAATGTATTACTACATACAGAGGCTTATTACAGCTATAAACATATATATATATATATATATATATATATATATATTTTTTTTTTATATTGGTTGAACTAGATTGTCTTTTTTCAACATGATTAACCATGTAACTATGTAATGTAGCCTAAGACTAAAAAGCAAACCTCAAGTCTTTTATTTTGGCATTAACCTTAATAACCCACAAAGGAAACACATTGCACAAAACTAACTTCATTCTGCAATATTCTTATTAGCCAAGAGAAGCCACTAAAATAGTTCCTGTGCCAAAAGCTTCTTCATTTTAAGTAGATTTTAGATTGTAGAAGTAGATTTTAGTTGATTGTTTTAAAAAGACAAAATATACAGTGCCTTGAAAAAGTAGTCATACCCCTTGAAATTTTCCACATTTTGTCATGTTATAACCAAAAACGTAAATGATCTGATATGGATTTTAAGGGGAACCCTGTGCCAAAAAAAAATAAAAAATGGCGTGGGGTCCCCATAAAATCCATACCAGACCCTTCAGGTCTGGTATGGATTTTAAGGGGAACCCCGCGGCAAAATAAAAAAAATGGCATGGGGATCCCCCCAAAAATCTATACCTTCGTGGGACACTTTTATTTTTTAATAAAGGACTTATTACAATTTCACACAGGGGGGGGCTGGATCTGGGGGTCCCCTTGTTAAAGGGGACTTCCAGATTCCGATAAGCCCCCCGCCCGCAGACCCCCACAACCACCGGGCAAGGGTTGTGGGGATGAGGCCCTTCTCCCCATCAACATGGGGACAAGGTGCTTTGGGGGGGCCGCTACCCCAAAGCACCCTCCCCATGTTGAGGGCATGTGGCCTGGTATGGTTCAGGAGGGCCCCCTCCTTTCCTGCAGCCTGCCAGGTTGCGTGCTCGGATAAGGGTCTGGTATGGATTTTTGGGGGGACCCCACGTAATTTTTTTTATTTTGGCGCGGGGTTCCCCTTAAAATCCATACCAGACCTGAAGGGCCTGGTATGGATTTTGAGGAGGACCCCCACGCCATTTTATTTTTAATTTTGGCGCGGGGTTCCCCTTAATATCCATACTAGATCTGAAGGGCCTAGTTTAATTTAATTTTACTCTCGGACTGTTCTAAACACGTCTATAGACAACCCCTAGGTACGAAATTTAAAGGGATATTTCACTTTTATTGTTTCACTTTAACCACTTACCAACCGCCCTGTAGCCGTCATTTGGCTATGGGCCGGTTGGTAAGTGGTTAAAGTAAAATCGCGGCCACTCATCTGCAATACCCAGCCATACCCAGCCATACTCGGTGATACCCTGCATTACCCAGCCATACTCTGCAATACCCAGCTATACTCGGTGATACCCTGCAATACCCAGCCATACTCTGTGATACCCTGCAATACTCGGTGATACCCAGCCATGCTCGGCCATGCTCGGCTGTACTCGGCCTCTGTATGTGGCCAGTCTGTGGAAGTCTCACACATGTGGTATCGCCGTACTCAGGAGGAGTAGGAGTTTTTGGGGTGTCATTTTTGGTATGTACATGCTATGTGTTAGAAATATTGTATAAATGGACAACTTTGTGTTTAAAAAAAAAAAAATGCGTTTTAACCACTTCCCGCCCACAGGCCGCCATATGACGTCCTTGACTTTGTGCGGGAATATCTGAATGATGCCTGCAGCTACAGGCATCATCCAGATATCAGCTTTTTCAGCCGGCGATTCCCTACACCATAAGAATGATCATAGCTGCTGTTCCACTGCTTGATCATTCTTACGGGAGGCGAGAGGGGACATCCCCCCCCGCCGGCCTCCGGTGCTTCTACCGACTCACCGATACGATCAAAGCCAGGATCGTTTTTTTTTTTTTTTATTTTAGGCTTCCCAGCCTAGAGGTGAGATGTAGGGTCTTATTGACCCCATATCTCACTGTAAAGAGGACCTGTCATGCCATATTCCTATTACAAGGGATGTTTACATTCCTTGTAATAGGAATAAAAGTGATCAAAAAATTAATTTTTGGGGAAAAAAAAAGTGTCAAACTAAAATAAATAAAGTAAAATGAACAATAAAAAAAAGTGCCCCTGTCCCCGTGTGCTCGCATGCAGAAGCGAACGCATACCCAAGTCCTGCCCACATATGAAAACGGTGTTCAAACCACACATGTGAGGTATCGCTGTGAACGTTCGAGCGAGAACAATAATTTTGGCCCTAGACCTCCTCTGTAACTCAAAACATGTAACCAGTAAAAAAATTTAAAGCGTCGCCTATGGGGATTTTTAAGTAGCGAAGTTTGGCGCCATTCCACGAGTGTGTGTAATTTTGAAGGGTTAGGTATCTATTTACTCATCGTAACTTCATCTTTCACATTATGCAAAAACATTGGGCTAACCTTACTGTTTTGTTTTTTGTAAAGCACAAAAGAGTTTTAAAAAAAAAAAAAACGCGTTCGAAAAATTGCTGCGCAAGTACACTGCGAGATAAAAAGTTGCAACGACCGCCATTGTATTCTCTAGGGTCTTTGCTAAGAAAAAACATGTTAGGGTCTCAAGAAATGACCAAAAAAAGCTCTATTTGTGTGAAAAAAGGACAAAAATTTCATATGGGTACAGTGTTGTATGACAATGAGTAATTGTCATTCAAAATGTGAGAGCACCGAAAGCTGAAAATTGGCCTGGTTATTAAGGGTGTTTAAGTGCCCAGTGGTCAAGTGATTAAAAAATGAATAAAAAAGGGATTAGGGTTGAAACACATTAGTAGATTGACTCCAAAGACATGCTGGTAGGTTAACTGGCTTCTGTCCAAAATTGGCCCTAGTATATGAATGGGGACCTTGGATTGTGGGCTGCTTGTGGGTAGGGACCGATGTGAGTGTGCAATGTACAGGGATAGGGACAATTGTAGACACTCACTCACTGAACTGGATGGACTGGTGTCTTTATTCAACCTTACTATATGTAGATATATATTTTAGTGGTAAGCCTCTGTATGAATTAATAAACTTTGAAACTTTGGACTGTGTGCAGATCAATCTTCAATTACTCCACTTAGGATGGTTACAGTGCTAGGCAGGGTGGGATTTTAGTATAAGGTAGACATGTTCAATGAAAACAGAAACGAATTTGAAAAAACTTCCTCCAATTTTAAAATTTTCAATCACACACAAACTATTTTAGTAGTAAATCAAACTACCTCTTCAGTAAGCAGCTGTACACTCAATTTCCTACTTTGATGTACATGTTGCTTAATTGTACTTTTTTATGCTCATGGTATCTATTCAAGATGTATGTAAGAGCTGTTTCTTTTCAAAAACAGGGGGTTCTCATTTTTGGACAGCGAGTTATGTTATATATTTCCTTCTTTCTAACTTCTCAATGCTGCAGTGCAGACAATTTCTTATTTTTTTTTAAAGCAGGGTTGGTATCATCATATTCACAGGGGTGGAGACATAAAAGTGTAAAATTCCATGCAAGACAAATTTACATATGATAAAGTGGCAGGGAGCCAGTTATGTGATCTCTTTCATTTCTTCACCTTCTAGATCAGGGGTGCCCAACCAATGGCCCGGGGGCCACATGTGGCCCACGGAGCACTCTGATGTGGCCCGCAACCCCCTGCTCTGGGATAAAATAGAAAGAATACTGTTATTAAAGGTTAGTTTATTACTAAAATCACAGTGTATATATGGGCATATCTTTTCTGCAGTGGTTACTGGGCTGCTTTCAAACTGATCCGCAGGTGCAGAGCAGTTTACCTGCGGGTTACCTGCACTGAGCCATAGACTTCTATTATTACCTGCGAGTTTGGTGAGCTTTCTGAAAGTGCACCAAACCTGCAGAATATGATAGAAGTCTATTGCAAACTGCAGAAAAGCCAAAGGTGCACTGCGTTGCACACGTGATGCGGGTAAACCGCAGCGCATCAGTGTGAAAGCAGCCTTGGACCCCTTTCACACTGTCAGTCCAACAGTCCGACCAATTGGACCCTCTATTCACCTCTAAGTAGTGACAGACATAAACCGACTTGTGTTCTACCTCCAATATGATCCACTAAAAAGTATCGTGGGCTGCGTCCGTGACACGGACATGCCATTCACCTGCTCCGCTCATTGTGACCCGCGACTGGTTACCAAGTTGCTTAAGTGGCCCTCACTTTTCAAAAGGTTGGGTACCCCTGTTCTAGATGCTGCCGGCAATTTCCTTTCAATTATTTTGTGTTTGACGGGCGTGGTATTATATGTATTTATGGGGATTGATTCATAAAGGTCAAAATTCCATGCAAGGCATAGTTTCTTATAATAAGGCAGCAATCAGCACAGATTGAAGAACAACAAATATTGATTAATATATTATAATTAAATTGTATTTGGTTCTAGAAATGTAAGCTCCATATTGACTAGATATTGAAATAGAGGACATCTCTTAAAAAGGTGTCGAGAACAACATTAATGGAAATAAACAACCACACGTGTTTTTTGGATCACTAACTGGGAACCATTTATGTATCACATCTTTAATTTTCCGTTTGGTTTGTAATAATTTTTTTGATTACTTTATATTAAATTCTACAGTTTAAATTATTAAAGATTTTTGTTTAATATTACCAATATATGCAGAACATTGAACTGTAGGTATTACAACGACTATGCAACATGTAAATAAAAGCCTTGGTTCTGGATTTATTCTTCAGGGATTTTCTGACATCTCGGAAATCCAGACTGCTCTATTTGTAATATTTTTTCACATCTATCTTCTAACAATAACAGGAAATTTGCTCATCACAGCTGTCATTTTCCTCAGTAGGCACCTTCAAAGTCCAATGTATTTTTTTCTACGCTGTCTTTCATTTCTGGACATCTCCTACTCTTCTGTTATCCAGCCAAAGCTCCTTTCCATTCTTTTCACAGGTGATGGTACAATAAGTCATGCAGGCTGTATAACTCAGTTGTATTTTTTCATGTGCCTGACCTGTACAGAGTTCATACTATTGACTGCTATGGGCTATGATCGTTATGTCGCCATTTGTGATCCTCTCCATTATCCGCTCCTAATGAACAAGCAATCTTGCTTCTTGTTAGCAGCATTATCTTGGATAATTGGTTTCCTGGATCCAATGGCCCATACAGTTGCTATATCGCAACTGCCTTTTTGTGGTTCACGCATCATTAGTCATTTCTATTGTGATTATTCCGTTTTAGTCAAACTTTCATGTGCTGACACAATGTTAATTGAGATGATGAGTCTAATATTTGGTTCCCTTGTAGGATTTACTACTTTTAGCCTCACACTTACTTCTTATTTCTACATTATCTCCACCATCCTAAGGATTAGTTCTGCCCGTGGAAGAAAGAAAGCCTTTTCCACTTGTGTGTCTCATCTCACAGTTGTCACTTTATTCTATGGGACAGTTCTGATAATGTATATGAGACCAACATCACAATATTCAACCTCTCTGGGGAAATCATTTTCTGTATTGTACACTGTCCTCATTCCTATGCTCAACCCACTTATATATACTTTAAGAAATCAAGATGTCAAAAAATCTCTTAGAAAAATAATTGATCACCAGAACTTATGGACACGTAATGAACATTGCTCTGTTGTGCCCTAAAGTAGAACTATAGGCAAAACTTATAACCCCTGTCGGTTTTTTTTTCGCCATCTGTGTCCCATTATGGAGATTTCCCTTCACTTCCTGTCTCATTGCCAAAACAGAAAGTAAGAGAAAATCCCTGCAAATTAAGGGAATTCCCGGGGGTCCCCAGCTCATGAGAACTAGTGTCCCCATTAGAAGATTTCCCCTTTATTACTTTTCAGGGGACAACCCAAAATTTGGGATTTTTTTAAACTTTTACTATCAATGATAATGGTAAACAGGACAAATAGGGAGGCTGTATCTCCTTAATGGAGGCACAGACCGCTATAAAACCTGAGAAGTGTTCCAATCCCTCTCCACTCTATCCAAAATGAAAAAAAAAAGTTTTGCCTCTAGTTATACTTTAATATAGGGATTTTTCATTATGAAACACAATCACTTAATGCTCAACCCTGGAATCCATTGTCCCCCACAAATCTTCCCCATCTCCCCCAGGGGCGGATCCAGAGTCTAGTCTCAGGAGGGGCACTTCCAGAAAATATGTTTTTTTGGGGGCAATTTATAGGGGAAATGGCTGGTGTTGGCGCTTCATGGTTGTTATGGTGTCATAATGATTGAAGCGCATTATTTCTCTTATTACATTGTTATATAAAATTAAATAGTTCAACTCACCATAATGCAGAATCAGTGGGAGCCCTGAGCGTGTCACTTGCCACATCGCTTGCCACCAGATGCAGATTGTCACTTGCCTCGTCACCTGCCACATGTTGTGGATTGTCACTTGCCAATGTCACCTGCCACCAGATGCAGATTGTCACTTGCCATGTTGCCTGCCACCAGATGCGAATTGTCACTTGCCACGTCACCTGTTACCATATGCAGATTGTCACTTGCCACGTCGCCTGCCACCAGATGCGGGTTGTCACTTGCCATGTCGCCTGTCACCAGATGCGGATTGTCACTTGCCACGTCACCTGCCACACGTTGCGGATTGTCACCTGCCGCATGTTGCGGACTGTCACTTGCCATGTCGCCTGCCACCAGATGCGTATTATCACTTGCCACGTCGCCTGTCACCAGATGCGGATTGTCACTAGCCACGTCACCTGCCACACGTTGTGGATTGTCACTTACAACGTCGCCTGCCACCATATACAGATTGTCACTTGCCACATCACCTGTTACATGTTGTGAATTGTCACTTGCCACGTCGCCTGCCACCAGATGCAGATTGTCACTTACCACGTCTCCTGTCATCAGATGTTGATTGTCACTTGCCACGTCACTTGACTGCTACAATTGTCACTTGCTGTGTCACTTTCCTGCTGTGTCCCAGAGAGTCATGCAGCAGATTACCAGTCAGGCAGCAGAGAGATGATGTAATCTCTCTGCTGCCCGCGGCTGCCTGTACAGTGAGGGCAGAACTTCAGGGATGCAGGGCCGGCGGTGAGAGATGATGTCATCGCTCTGCTCCCCCACCTGCAGGCTCCTTGATTGGCCTGGCCGCATTCTCACCCGCCTGCTCACAGACTGAGCCGCCCGCTCTCTCAAACACTCACCCACCCGCTCACAGACCGAGCCGCCTGGCCCGCCCGCTCTCTCACCCACATTCTCAGGGGGGGCAATTGCCCCGTCCCCCCTGATGTCCCCACCTTATGGTCTCCACTGGCAGGAAGCAGGGATGTGATGTGACACACTGCACAGCACATAGAGGAGAGTTGAGTGCAATCTGAAACCAGAGTGGAGGGAATGGACTCACCCCCTCTACACAATCTCATAGGAAAACATGCACAGCTGAGGCTGTCAATCACCTGCTGTGTGCTAGAGGGGAGGGTGGGGCCATCTACAATGATTGCCTTGCCTTGGGAAAACTGTCAGAAATGTCTCATGCAGATAACAGAGTATAGAGAGAGCAGACGGGTAGGGTTGCCACCTCATCCCTTTAAAACCAAACACATATTAATTACACAGGTTATGTGGCTGATTAAGGTGGTAATGAAACTCACTTGGTGCCTTATCTGCATTCAATTAGCACCAGAACCTGTGTAATTCATATGTTTTGGAGTTTAAAAGGGATGAGGTGGCAACCCTAAAGACAGGATCCACACAAGTGCTGTAGATTGAGGTAAGTACACCCTATAGAAGGATATGGGTGCTCAACCTCTTTAACAAGCATATAGTTCTTTTTTTGAATGGTGGGCAGATAGAGAAATTTTATTTAGGTGGTACATGGTGGGAATATGCAGCATACAGAGTGGTGTACAACTGATGCAACAGGTTGGAGTTACAGCAGGTAAGGCCAAAAGGGGTTTCGCCGAAGAGGTTGCACCTGAAAAAGTTAAAATATAACTGGATACCAATTTTTAGAGGTAATAACGCCAGGGGTAAAATCGAATTACCTCCAGGGGGATCAGGAAGGAATCCCCCCCCCCACTGGAGCGAATTGGATCATGCCTTATTGCCATTTTTTTGCCTTCCTCTGGAGCAACTACGAGTATTGGCTTGTGTATATGGAGTGTGAAGCCCTAAGGCGAATGCTGCGCTATAACCTACGTGAAAAAAATTGATAATGAAAAATGTGAAAAATGATTAAGCAGCTGGCATTAAAAAAGTCCAGTACTGGAAAACTTCTGAATAAACATATAACAATAAAATAAATGCAGCGCTAATAACAGACTTATATATAGATGTAAGTCAATATATATGAGTGACAAATTTATAAAAAAGCGAAAATGTGACAAAAAAAGGAGAAAAAAGAAAACTAAAGCAAAGTCCCATCAAGCAAGGATAATAAATGTGTTAAATCCAAAAAAAGGATGGGGCCTTGATGGTGATGTCATCACGTTCGTTCCGAGACGGTGGATGGGCGCACAATCCAGGAAGTAGTGCGAGACTGTATGGAGATACCGCATTTGATGCTCATCCATTCCGCTGTATCATTCGGCCATCTGATGACCTTTTATTTGTAAGTGCAACTTTATTCTTTCTTTAAAACTTTACCCTTACATGCTACACTATGGGAGTTCTTTTTGTTTTATATCTCTGAACATCCCCCTTATTATACGGGAGTCCGGGAGTGCCGATAGGAGTATCCACAGGGTTGAGGGAGACCTTACTTCCCGAGGCTGGGTGAGACTGCTGTGGCAGTCATCACCTTTTGGTAAGCAGGCAATCTACACACTTCTGGTGGGGACGTGGATGCACTTAGCTTTGGAGATTCTAACACGGATGTCACAATTATTCTTCTATTCGATTGATGTGGACACTTATTGATTTGGACACTTAATTGTTTGATGTGGAGATTTTTTTTGGATTCAACACATTTATCATCCTTGCTTGATGGGACTTTACTTTAGTTTTCTTTTTTCTCCTTTTTTCTTTTTTTGTCACATTTTTTTCTTTTTATAAATTTGTCACTCATATATATTGACTCACATCTATATATAAGTCTGCGCTGCATTTATTTTATTGTTATTTGTGTATATGGAGGTTTTCTATTTGTGTGTTTTTTTGTTTTTTTTAAATGGTTGAACTAGTGTATTTTTTTTTTCAACCTGACTAACAATGTAAGTATGTACTGTAACTATATAAAGTGCAACTAAACTTACTGCAACAATTTTTTTTTTTTTTATCTCTCCCCTCTACCTCTAAGACAATTGCCAACAATTTGCATTGTATTTTTGTTTTTTTTTATTTTACACATTTTTACTGTGACATTAAAAAAATTAACTAACAAAAAAAAATTGCAAAAAGATATTAGTGGAGGAGGGGAGGAGGGAGTTTAACTTTTTTTTGCATGCAAGGTTACTTTAACCGACACCAATGGTCACCTTTTTAGCACATGAAGGAACGAATAAATACAATAGGGGTTCATCCATGCAAGCACAGAGGCCATCATGAAGAGCCATCTGTTTATGCATCTGGAGCAGTATGGAGCTGCATGTGGACAGCCTATGTTAGTTAATGCATACTGTCTTAAATTGGAGGAACAATAGTAGCTGTATGCATGCTCTACATTTTGTAGAGCGTGTATACTTCCAAAGTTTCCTAATTAGTAATAACCCATCTTTTTCATGAATAACTTTTATCATACAGGGGAACATTTCTTATTTCTTATTTTTGGAAATTTTTTGTGCCACGCTTCATTCTTTAACTACTCACTGCCCCCCAGCTTTAAACCACTCTTTACTGCTTTGCACCTTTGCAGTGTGAGCTTGCACACTGAGGACACATAAAAAAAGGGGAGCACAGGAGTGATGTGTAAAAATGTGTCCACACCCCCTACACTCACACAGTACATTATGGAGGGTTTCAGACACATATATAAAGATGCTCCTTCTCATATATGTGTACAGTGTGATAGTTAGTTGCTACCAGGTGGTAGGTGGTTAGGGTGGGGTAGGGGTGGTGATACTAGCTTTGGTAGATGGTGAGGATAGAATGGGAATATGGATATTGCCATTGGTGTGGTGGCAGGCATGGTGGCAGGTGGTAAGAGGACCCGGCTCCCCTGCACTTGGCTCCTGACTCCAGCCCTATGCTCTTCAGCACAACATTTCCCCTCTACAGGCACCAGAGGCACCAAGAATCCTTGTAGCTAGCCCATGGTTACAAGATGGGGAGTTATTTCATGCAAAAGAAATCTTAGATGGGATTCATAATTTCTTAAGAAGTTACACCTGTGAACTGTTGGGATTGTTTAAAGGAGAACCCTTAGATTGTGGTAGTTTTATGTAGAAGGAGCCTTAAATGGACATATCTTTAAAAGCCAATTTCGCCTTTTCCAGAAAATAGCCTATGCGGTCAACAGGCCCCAGTAGATATGAAAACTATGCATCATTGTAAAATGTTCATTAATTATATTGTCATACCTGTAGACCATTTGGGCTCCCCATAAACCTGGCCAAAAACTCCTAGTCAGTAATCCCCAAATGCTGTATAAATAATATGGCTAAAAAGTCCTGCGCCTGCACCAAATGGACAAAGAACCTGTGAAAAATTATATTAAATTAAAAAATGTACTGTGTACTGAAATTAGTGTAGTTGAAATATATACAGGCAGTCCCTGAGTTATGAACACCCGAGTTAAGAACGACTCCTACTTACAAACCGCCTCAATGCCAGACACTTGTGCTCCATTCTGGTCCTGGATACCTCCGAGCAGCTATCTTGCCACATCCCACACTGCAGTACTACATGTACTGCATGGCCAGAAGATAGTAAAAGATAGTAAAAAGAGTATAATTAATAATTGCGCTCTCAATTTCACAAAAAATATGTGAGTGCTCAAACCACAAATAGTGAATGTGCCAGATCTGTCACCATCTAGTGTGAATATTTATAAATAATGTCCATAATGTCCATTAAATGCAACAATTGAGGAAAAAAGATCCAAAGTGACTTCACAATGATTCAACACAAGTGACTGATTGTGTTTCCTCCAATGTAACTATGCAACTTCATGTTGCATCTGAAGGACAAAAATGAAGGGAAATCTTCCCAATAAGGAAAAGAGAGCAGAAAATAATTGGGCAGTACCCTTACCCATTCACCTAAGGGAAAAAGGGGCGGGTCACCGTCTCATGTCACATGGTGACCTGCCCCCTTATGATGTCACAGTCCCGGAGGATGCTGGGACTGTGACATCAATTGGGGGCGTGGTCACCATGCGGCATGAGCCGGTGACCCGCCCCTTGTCCCTATATAACTGGCAACGCAACACGTCTGAGCCATTAGAAGAGGGAGTCAACATCGGAAGAAGAAAGAAGAACAAGAAGCAGAAGAAGCAGAAGGAGAAGGCGACAGCGACGGTGACAGAAGCCCGGGCCACCGCTAGTAAAAGAGCTGGAAGAAGAAAGCGGAGGCCCGGCAAGAAGAACAGAAGAGCGGGACAAGACCCCCGAAGTCGGAACAAGATCCCAAGACGACGGCGGCGACGAAGGAGAAAGCCGGGCTCCTCCGCTAGTAAAAGAGCTAGCAGAAGATAGCGGAGGAGTCAGGCGAGAAGACCCCCCAAGACGGAAGAAGACCTCCGGAGCTGTGCAATAAAGTATTTTTAAAAATTGTGTTGTTTTTTTTTTTTACACTTTTTTCCCTTAGGTGAATGGGTAGGGGTACATCGTACCCCATACCCATTCACATAGGGTGGGGGGCCGGTATCTGGGGACCCCCTTATTAAAGGGGGCTCCCGGATTCCGATAAGCCCCCCGCCCGCAGACCCCGACAACCAAAGGCCAGGGTTGTTGGGAAGAGGCCCTTGTCTTCATCAACATAGGGACAAGGTGCTGTGGGGTGGGGGGCCACAGGGCCCCCTTTCCCCAAGGCACCCCCCATGTTGAGGGCACGAGGCCTGGTACGGCTCAGAAGGGGGCGCTCGCTCGTCCCCACCCCCTTTCCTTACCGGCCGGGCTGCGTGCTCGGATAAGGGTCTGATATGGATTTGGGGGGACCCCCACGCAGTTTTTTCGGCGTAGGGATTCCCCTTTAAATCCATACCAGGTGATGGGGCTAGCAAGGTGTCAATTGCGCTCGACTGCGAGGCAGCGGCATTCACTTCCTTCGCTAGTCTACCTGGAGTCACGTTCTAAGTGAACGGACTTCACTCCGTGTGTGGGGCAAGTCCGTTTATTTCAAAAGTCCCGCGGACTTCTGCCAAAACTCCGGTGGACTAGGTCCGCAGGACAGTCCGGCCGAAAAGTCCGATTGTGTGTACGTGGCTTTTGTGCCCACTGATCACATCAGAAGCCATTAAGATAATTACATTGACATGAAATCGAAACGTTTGTGATTGGCAATTATTTTAACACACATTTTTAATAAGAAAAAAAGGATCTTACGTTGCTATTTTGAGCTGTGGAAGTCTTCTGGGTATTCCTGCCTCTGTGAAGCCAGAGAATTCCCCATCCAATTGGCATAAGATATATAAGTCTTCATTAGATAATTAATCCATAAAACATCCTTTGATAAGTGTGTATAAACAGGTGAGGACATTATTTTTCCACAGTTATGACTACTGATATTTTCAATTTTTATTACTCTGTTTCCATATTTATATACATTGTATATTCTTACTGTTTTGAGTTTTCAAGAAAAGATCATTTGTGTTTCTTTCCAGTTCAACTTCACATGCCTGTAAGCAAATGTATATTTATTGTTTTACCTCCTAATGTTTAATTGGGTGACAAAGAGAATATTTGAATTGGGCAGAAAATTAGAAGTGTTGCAACTAAGGCCTCATGCACACGAGACGCTGTTAAACGCGCATTCAGAGGCAGTTGGACACCTTTTTCAACTGCACCTGAAAGCATGCAATGTTATCCTATGTGTCCATGTACACAGTCTCGTTTTTTCCCGTTTTTATGCTGTTGCGTTTAACCTCATTTTTCCAGAAGCAAAAAAATGCTTTCAGACACTTTGCTTTTCCGCGTTTCAGACGCAAAACGCAGCTAAACGCGGCTAAACGCAGGCACCTGCGTTTAGCCGCATTTGCGTTTATAAGCCTTTTTAAAGGAACCTAATTTTTTGGACCAGAAAACTCAGAAATATGATGGTAAACCATAAAAAATACTAGAAAAATTGGTTTAAAATGTTGTAATTAGTTTAGATAGTTCATAGAGCATATATACTCACTAATGCATACATGTTTGTGAAATATCCAACAGACATTCGCTGTGCAATCAATGGATGGGTCGACAAGCTCTGATTCTGGACCTCTCATGCAAATTTGCGACGACGTTGCTGCCTTATCAAGAGCAACATCAGGAGCATTTCCTGACATATATTCAATATGGGATCCATTTCCAAAAAAAAACACAGAAAGAGAGGCAAATGCAAATGTACAACTGCTCTCTCTGCTACTGCTGCTCACTTTGATCAAAATGGCAGAAATAGTTAATAATACATGATTTCTGAGCTTGGGGAGGATCTATATGATGTTATCTTTACAAATGCTTATATGCACAAACGCGGCTAAACGCCGCTAAATGCAGCTAAACGCGGCATGAAAACACAGCAAAACGCGCGTTTTTAAACGCGGGTTTCTGCTTTTTAAAACATCCGTTCAGCAGAGTTTGCATCTGCGTCTCATGTGCATGGGGCCTTAAAGGCAAAGATGGCCATTGTTCTTGTGATTATGCAAAATGAATACCTGCTTGACCTCCATTGTCCTAAATCATGAAGGAAACGACTACAGAGTAATGTGATCTCACACATAATCCAAGGTTCCAGAATGTATTACTACATGCAGAGGCTTATTACAGCTATAAACATATTTTTGTTTTATATTGGTTGAACTAGATGGTCTTTTTTCAACATGATTAACCATGTAACTATGTAAAGTAGCCTAAAACTAAAAAGCAAACCTCAAGTCTTTTATCTTGGCATTAACCTTAATAACCCACAAAGGAAACACATTGCACAAAACTAACTTCATTCTGCAATATTCTTATTTGCCAAGAGAAGCCACTAAAATAGTTCCTGTGCCAAAAGCTTCTTCATTTTAAGTAGATTTTAGATTGTAGAAGTAGATTTCAGTAGATTGTTTTAAAAAGACAAAATATACAGTGCCTTGAAAAAGTTTCCTTACCTCTTGAAATTTTCCATTGTCATGTTATAACCAAAAACGTAAATGTATTTTATTGGGATTTTATGTGATAGACCAACACCAAGTGGCACATAGTTGTGAGGTGGAAATAAAAAGAAAAATGGTTTTCAATTTTTTTTTACAAATAAATATCTGAAAAGTGTGGCGTGCATTTGTATTCAGCTCCCTTTACTCTGATACCCCTAACTAAAATCTAGTGGAACCAATTGCCTTCAGAAGCCACCTAATTAGTAAATAGAGTCCACCTTTGTGTAATTTAAACTCAGTATAAATACAGCTGTTCTATGAAGCCCTCGGAGGATTGTTAAAGAACCTTAGTGAACAAACAGCACCATGAAGGCCAAGGAACACATCAGACAAGTCAGGGATAACGTTGTGGAGAAGTTGAAAGCAGGGTTAGGTTATAAATAAATATCCCAAGGTTTGAACATCTCATGAAGCACTGTTCAATCCATCATCTAAAATGGAAAGAGTATGGCACAACTACAAACCTACCAAGACATGTCCGTCCACCTAAACTGATGGGCCGGGCAAGGAGAGTATTAATCAGAGAAGCAGCCAAGAGGCCCATGGTAACTCTGGAGGAGCTGCAGAGATCCACAGCTCAGGTGGGAGAATCTGTCCACAGGACAACTATTAGTGATGCACTCTACAAATATGGCCTTTATGGAAGCGTGGCAAGAGGAAAGCCATTGTTGAAAGAAGGCCATAGGAAGTCTAGTTTGCAGTTTGTGAGAAGCCATGTGGGGGACACAGCAAACATGTGGAAGAAGCTCAGAGCTGTGGATGTGAAGGTGGTGCCTGAGCATGTCTTGTGATGTCATGAGTGGCCAGAGCCTCGTGTGCAGGTCTGCGGGACGGGAGAAAGACAAGCCTGGAGTGGGACTGTCAGTGTTGTTTGGACTGGAGTGGACTTAAGCGGCCACTTGGCGTGGAGACAGACTGTCGCTGTGACTCAGGAGGGGATGTGTCGTGTTTGTGATCTGTGCTGCTGCACACTGCGAGTCAATTTCATGTGTGTGTGTCTGCCCATTCTAATTTCTTGTCCTCCTGCCCCTGAGCTACTTACTTGCTATATCCAAAATAAAATAAGAAATATGTATTTTGCCCTAAAGTATAACTCCACTTTTGTTGAGAAAAAAACATTCCCCCTGGGTTATCTATGTACATAGCAAGGATTTCCGTTGCAGGGGATGCCTGAAATCTGACAAGTATCTTAGGCAGACTTCTGGGAAAATTGGTGAGCCAATCACACAAGCAGGAAATTATGTTTCTAGGGTGTGGTCAGTAGGGATGAGCTTTATGTTCAGGTCGAACATGAGTTCGACTCGAACATTGACTGTTCGCCGAATAGCGAACAATTTGGGGTGTTTGCGGCAAATTCGAAAGCCGCAGGACACCCTTTAAAAGTCTATGGGAGAAATCAAAAGTGATAATTATAAAGGCTTATATGCATGGTATTATCATAAAAAGTGTTTGGGGACCTGGGTCCTGCCCCAGGGGACATGTATCAATGCAAAAAAAAGTTTTAAAAAAGTTTTTTCGGGAGCAGTGATTTTATTAATGCTTAAAGTGAAACAATAAAAGTTAAATATTCCTTTACATTTCGTACCTGGGGGGTGTCTATGGTATGCCTGTAAAGTGGCGCATCTTTCCCGTGTTTAGAACAGTCCGAGAGCAAAATGACATGTCTAAAGGAAAAAAAAGTCATTTAAAAGTACTCGGCTACTGTATAATAAATTGTCGGTCCCGGCAATACACATAAAAGTTCATTGATAAAAACGGCATGGGATTCCCCCACAGTTCATTAGCAGGCCCTTTGGGTCTGGTATGAATATTAATGGGAACCCTGTGCCAATTTTTTTTAAAAAAATGGCATGGGGTCCCCGCGGCAAAATAAAAAAAATAAAAGTGTTCCACGAAGTCCATTCATCTTCTTCTTCTCTCGCTCCGACGGACCGAAAAAAAAAAAAAAAGCTGCACGCCGCCTACGAATGGACTTCATGGGACAGTTTTATTTTTTAATAAAGGACTTGTCCCAAGCTGTGTCTTGTGTTTTTTTTTTTACTATTTTCACAAATTTTTGGTGAAATGTACCCGTTACCATTTCACACGGGGGGGCCGGGATCTGGGGGTCCCCTTGCAGACCCCCACAACCCTTCTTCAAGGGGACCCCCAGATCCCTGCCCCCCGTGTGAAATGGTAGACCCCCAGATCCCGAGGCCCTTCTCCCCATCAACATGGGGACAAGGTGCTTTGGGGGGGCTGCTACCCCAAAGCACCCTCCCCATGTTGAGGGCATGTGGCCTGGTACGGTTCAGGAGGTTTCCTGCGGCCTGCCAGGTTGCGTACTCGGATAAGGGTCTGGTATGGATTTTTGGGGGGACCCCACACCATTTTTTTTGGCGCAGGGTTCCCCTTAATATCCATACCAGATCTGAAGGGCCTGGTATGGAATTTGGGGGGACCCCCCACGCATTTTTTTTTTTAATTTTGGTTCGGGGTTCCCCTTAATATTCATACCAGACCCGAATACCAGGTACAAAATTTAAAGGAATATTTTACTTTTATTGTTTCACTTTAACCACTTACCAACCGGCCCATGGCTGTCAACTTCAGGTGTGATCAATTTTCAGATATTGGCACCATAGCTTGTGGACTCTATAACTTTCACAAAGACCAAATAATATACCCCAATTTGTACTTATTTTTATCAAAGATATGTAGCAGTATAAATTTTGGCCAAAATTTATCAAGAAAAATTACAAATTTGCTAAATTTTATAACAGAAACAAAGAAAATGTATTTATTTTTTTTACAGAATTTTCAGTCTTTTTTCTTTTATAGCGCAAAAAATAAAAAAAAACCAACAGTGATTAAATACCACCAAAAGAAAGCTCTATTTGTGTGAAAAAAAGGACAAAAAAATTATATGGGTACAGTGTTGTATGACTGAGTAATTGTCATTTAAAATGTGAGAGCACCGAAAGCTGAAAATTGGCCTGGTTATTAAGGGTGTTTAAGTGCCCGGTGGTCAAGTGGTTAAAAAATGAATAAAAAATGGATTAGGGTTGAAACACATTAGTAGATTGACTCCAAAGACATGCTGGTAGGTTAATTGGCTTCTGTCCAAAATTGGCCCTAGTATATGAATGGGGACCTTGGATTGTGGGCTCCTTGCGGGTAGGGAACGATGTAAGTATACAATGTACAGGGATAGGGACAATTGTAGACACTCACTCAGGTTGAACTGGATGGACTGGTGTCTTTATTCAACCTTACTAACTATGTAGATATATATTTTAGTGGTAAGCCTCTGTATGAATTAATAAACTTTGAAACTTTGGACTGTGTGCAGGACAATCTTCAATTACTCCACTTAGGATGGTTACAGTGCTAGGCAGGGTGGGATTTTAGTATAAGGCAGACATGTTCAATGAAAACAGAAACGAATTTGAAAAAACGTCCTCCAATTTTAAAATTTTCAATCACACACAAACTATTTTAGTAGTAAATCAAACTACCTCTTCAGTAAGCAGCTGTACACTCAATTTCCTACTTTGATGTACATGTTGCTTAATTGTACTTTTTTATGCTCATGGTATCTATTCAAGATGTATGTAAGAGCTGTTTCTTTTCAAAAACAGGTGGTTCTCATTTTTGGACAGCGAGTTATGTGATATATTTCCTTCTTTCTAACTTCTCAATGCTGCAGTGCAGACAATTTCTTAATTTTTTTTAAAGCAGGGTTGGTATCATCATATTCACAGGGGTGGAGACATAAAAGTGTAAAATTCCATGCAAGACAAATTTACATATGATAAAGTGGCAGGGAGCCAGTTATGTGATCTCTTTCATTTCTTCACCTTCTAGATCAGGGGTGCCCAACCAATGGCCCGGGGGCCACATGTGGCCCACGGAGCCCTCTGATGTGGCCTGCAACCCCCTGCTCTGGGATAAAATAGAAAGAATACTGTTATTAAAGGTTAGTTTATAACTAAAATCACAGTGTATATATGGGCATATCTTTTCTGCAGTGGTTACTGGGCTGCTTTCAAACTGATCCGCAGGTGCAGAGCAGTTTACCTGCGGGTTACCTGCACTGAGCCATAGACTTCTATTATTACCTGCGAGTTTGGTGAGCTTTCTGAAAGTGCACCAAACCTGCAGAATATGATAGAAGTCTATTGCAAACTGCAGAAAAGCCAAAGGTGCACTGCGTTGCACACGTGATGCGGGTAAACCGCAGCGCATCAGTGTGAAAGCAGCCTTGGACCCCTTTCACACTGTCAGTCCAACAGTCCGACCAATTGGACCCTCTATTCACCTCTAAGTAGTGACAGACATAAACCGACTTGTGTTCTACCTCCAATATGATCCACTAAAAAGTATCGTGGGCTGCGTCCGTGACACGGACATGCCATTCACCTGCTCCGCTCATTGTGACCCGCGACCGGTTACCAAGTTGCTTAAGTGGCCCTCACTTTTCAAAAGGTTGGGTACCCCTGTTCTAGATGCTGCCGGCAATTTCCTTTCAATTATTTTGTGTTTGACGGGCGTGGTATTATATGTATTTATGGGGATTGATTCATAAAGGTCAAAATTCCATGCAAGGCATATTTTCTTATAATAAGGCAGCAATCAGCACAGTTGAAGAACAACAAATATTGATTAATATATTATAATTAAATTGTATTTGGTTCTAGAAATGTAAGCTCCATATGGACTAGATATTGAAATAGAGGACATCTCTTAAAAAGGTGTCGAGAACAACATTAATGGAAATAAACAACCACACGTGTTTTTTGGATCACTAACTGGGAACCATTTATGTATCACATCTTTAATTTTCCGTTTGGTTTGTAATAATTTTTTTGATTACTTTATATTAAATTCTACAGTTTAAATTATTAAAGATTTTTGTTTAATATTACCAATATATGCAGAACATTGAACTGTAGGTATTACAACGACTATGCAACATGTAAATAAAAGCCTTGGTTCTGGATTTATTCTTCAGGGATTTTCTGACATCTCGGAAATCCAGACTGCTCTATTTGTAATATTTTTTCACATCTATCTTCTAACAATAACAGGAAATTTGCTCATCACAGCTGTCATTTTCCTCAGTAGGCACCTTCAAAGTCCAATGTATTTTTTTCTACGCTGTCTTTCATTTCTGGATATCTCCTACTCTTCTGTTATCCAGCCAAAGCTCCTTTCCATTCTTTTCACAGGTGATGGTACAATAAGTCATGCAGGCTGTATAACTCAGTTGTATTTTTTCATGTGCCTGACCTGTACAGAGTTCATACTATTGACTGCTATGGGCTATGATCGTTATGTCGCCATTTGTGATCCTCTCCATTATCCGCTCCTAATGAACAAGCAATCTTGCTTCTTGTTAGCAGCATTATCTTGGATAATTGGTTTCCTGGATCCAATGGCCCATACAGTTGCTATATCGCAACTGCCTTTTTGTGGTTCACGCATCATTAGTCATTTCTATTGTGATTATTCCATTTTAGTCAAACTTTCATGTGCTGACACAATGTTAATTGAGATGATGAGTCTAATATTTGGTTCCCTTGTAGGATTTACTACTTTTAGCCTCACACTTACTTCTTATTTCTACATTATCTCCACCATCCTAAGGATTAGTTCTGCCCGTGGAAGAAAGAAAGCCTTTTCCACTTGTGTGTCTCATCTCACAGTTGTCACTTTATTCTATGGGACAGTTCTGATAATGTATATGAGACCAACATCACAATATTCAACCTCTCTGGGGAAATCATTTTCTGTATTGTACACTGTCCTCATTCCTATGCTCAACCCACTTATATATACTTTAAGAAATCAAGATGTCAAAAAATCTCTTAGAAAAATAATTGATCACCAGAACTTATGGACACATAATGAACATTGCTCTGTTGTGCCCTAAAGTAGAACTATAGGCAAAACTTATAACCCCTGTCAGTTTTTTTTTTTTCGCCATCTGTGTCTTATTATGGAGATTTCTCTTCACTTCCTGTCTCATTGCCAAAACAGGAAGTAAGAGGAAATCCCTGCAAATTAAGGGAATTCCCGGGGGTCCCCAGCTCATGAGAACTAGTGTCCCCATTAGAAGATTTCCCCTTTATTACTTTTCAGGGGACAACCCAAAATTTTATCTTTTACTATCAATGATAATGGTAAACAGGACAAATTGGGAGGCTGTATCTCCTTAATGGAGGCACAGACAGAAATAAAACCTGACAAGTGTTCTAATCCCTCTCCACTCTATCCAAAATGAAAAAAAAAATTTGCCTCTAGTTATACTTTAATATAGGGATTTTTCATTATGAAACAAAATCACTTAATGCTTAACCCTGGAATCCATTGTCCCCCACAAATCTTCCCCATCTCCCCCAGGGGCGGATCCAGAGTCTATTCTCGGGAGGGGCACTGCCAGAAAATATGTTTTTTTTGGGGGCAATTTATCGGGGAAATGGCTACTTCATGGTTGTTATGGTGTCATGATTGAAGCGCATTATTTCTATTATTACATTGTTATATAAAATGAAATAGTTCAACTCACCATAATGCAGAATCAGTGGGAGCCCATGAGCGTGTCACTTGCCACGTCGCCTGTCACCAGATGCAGATTGTGACTTGTCACGTCGCTTGCCACCAGATGCAAATTGTCACTTGCCATGTCACCTGCCACGCGTTGCGGATTGTCACTTGCCACGTCGTCTGCCACCAGATGCAGATTGTCACTTGCCTCGTCACCTGCCACATGTTGTGGATTGTCACTTGCCAACGTCACCTGCCACCAGATGCAGATTGTCACTTGCCACGTTGCCTGCCACCAGATGCGAATTGTCAATTGCCATGTCACCTGTCACCTGATGCAGATTGTCACTTGCCACGTCGCCTGCCACCAGATGCGTATTGTCACTTGCCACGTCGTCTGCCACCAGATGCGGATTGTCACTTGCCACGTCGCCTGTCACCAGATGAGGATTGTCACTTGCCACGTCACCTGCCACACGTTGCGAATTGTCACTTGCCACGTTGCTTGCCACCAGATGCGGATTGTCACTTGCCACATCACCTGCCACACGTTGTGGATTGTCACTTACCACGTCGCCTGCCACCATATGCAGATTGTCACTTGCCACGTCACCTGTTACACGTTGCGAATTGTCACTTGCCACGTCGCCTGCCACCAGATGTGGATTGTCACTTGCCACGTCGCCTGCCACCAGATGCGGGTTGTCACTTGCCACGTCGCCTGTCACCAGATGCGAATTGTCACTTGCCATGTCACCTGCCACAGGTTGCGGATTGTCACTTGCCACGTCACCTGCCACATGTTGCGGATTGTCACTTGCCACATCGCCTGCCACCAGATGCATATTGTCACTTGCCACGTCGTCTGCCACCAGATGCGGATTGTCACTTGCCATGTCGCCTGTCACCAGATGCGGATTGTCACTTGCCACGTCACCTGCCACACATTGCGGATTGTCACTTGCCACGTCGCCTGCCACCAGATGCAGATTGTCACTTGCCACGTCACCTGTCACCTGTGGAGCCAGCCGATCACACTCTCACCCACATTCTCGGAGGGGGCAATTGCCCCGTCCCCGCCCCTGATCTCCCCACCTTATGGTCTTTACTGGCAGGAAGCAGTGGAGGGAATGGACTCACCCCCTCGACACAATCTCATAGGAAAACATGCACAGCTGAGGCTGTCAATCACCTGTTGTGTGCTAGAGGGGAGGGTGGGGCTATCTACAATGATTGCCTTGCCTTGGGAAAACTGCAGATAACACTGGATAGAGAGAGCAGACAGGTAGGGTTGCCACCTCATCCCCTTAAAACCAAACACATATTAATTACACAGGTTCTGTGGCTGATTAAATTGGTAATGAAACTCACTTGGTGCCTTATTTGCATTCAATTAGCACCAGAACCTGTGTAATTCATATGTTTTTGGGTTTAAAAGGGATAAGGTGGCAATCCACACAAGTGCTGTAGATTGAAGCAAGTACACAGGATATGGGTTCTCAACCTCTTTAACAAGCATATAGTTATTTTTTTGAATGGTGGACAGATAGAGACATTTTATTTAGGTGGTACGTGGTGGGAATATGCAGCATACAGAGTGGTGTACAACTGAGGCAACAGGTTGGAGTTACAGCAGGTAAGGCCAAAAGGGGTTTTGCCGAAGAGGTTGCAGCCGAAAAAGTTAAAATATAACTGGATACCATTTTTTAGAGGTAATAACGCCAGGGGTAGTTAATCCCAGGGAAGATCGAATTACCTCCAGGGGGATGAGGAAGGAATTTTTCCCCCCCTACTGGAGCGAATTGGATCATGCCTTATTGCCATTTTTTTGCCTTCCTCTGGAGCTACTACGAGTATTGGCTTGTGTATATGGAGGTTTTCTATTTGTGTGTTTTTTTTTTTAAATGGTTGAACTAGTGTGTTTTTTTTCAACCTGACTAACAATGTAAGTATGTACTCTAACTATGTAAAGTGAAACTAAACTTACTGCAACAATATTTTTTTATTTTATCTCTCCCCTCTACCTCTTAGACAATTGCCAACAATTTGCATTCTATTTTTTATTATTCTACTTCTTTTTGTGCTGCAAAGCAGCACTTCCAGGTTTCTGGACTGGGCTGGTCCCTGCTGCCTCCTGGGATTGCTATGTTACAGCTATCGCAGGAGGCAGTGTGTTAATAAGTCACAACTGTGGTGGGAATGTGTGCATGAGTGCGCCACCAGTAGAATAGTCTGCCAAAAGCTTGCACCGTATGTGCACACTCACAGAAATCCCACCATGCGTGCACAATCCCGCAGCGGGTCTTTGCCAGGTCCTAGATATCTGGAAGACACAAGCAATGCATATGCACAGGTCATGGAGTTTTTAAGATGGTGGCACAGAAGGGGGAGAGGGATTCCATTGCTTCAGTGGTTTTGTTCCTTTTAAGGACCAACGTTTTTGACTTTATTTACTGCAGGGTCATTGCTCTGTTCCATGTGGATTGGACTTCTTCCATAAAAGATAATATGTGATCTATGTGCTTCTCAGCAGGCTCTTCCAATAAGATGGACACGCTGCTCTTAGGCCCACCACTAAGATACAATCCTGCTTTGCTTCTAAGACCTGTTGGTTTAGGGCAGTGGTTCTCAACTCCTGTCCTCAGGAGCCAGGACTCACTAACAGGCCAGATTTTAGGTATTACCTCTGGGAGATGCAGACTAGAATACTGCAATCACTGAGCAGTAAATGAAATCACCTGTGATGTATTCCAGTTATCTTGCATATCTGGCCTGTTAGTGGGTCCTGAGGACAGGAGTTGAGAACCACTGGTTTAGGGTAATGCTTTAGCAACCTTTAAATTAATAAAAAAGAGAACCATGCAGACAACCCTGTTGAGAAAGGGTGTTTGAATGTTTATTACCCAATAACCCTAGCAAAAATTGTGAAATGAGTAAGTACAGGACAGGTAAAGAGTGGAGATAAAAAATGTTTGTAGAAATTGCTTTGTGTAGTTCTCAGAATCTGTTTTTATCTTATATCTGTGGGCATGGCACAGAACTACTTATCTTGCTCTTTTTTACTGGGAGTAATATTAGGGGTACATTATAAAACCGTGGATTCAGCAAACATTTACCATAGGTATTTCTTCCTTTTGCATATGTTTATAATTATATCGCTTGATTTACCTGCAGCAAATGTTTGGTAAATATTACATTCACTGCTTCATAAAAATCCTCCTGTGTGTCTATTCTTATACCCTAAAAATTGGCATTGCACATTATGAATATTTGTTCTGTACACAAGCAAGTGCTGGCTGGAGTATGTAAGCAGGTGTTGACTGGGGTATTTCTGTGCTGGTTACGTTCAGTACTTTCAGGGTTAAACAAATTTTCTGCTGTGTAAGTTGCACTGCTTAGTTAATATTGCCCAGCAGAGGTAATGCTGTTTGGAAGGTAAGGGTTAAGTCTGCTGGCAAGGTTTTCCTGGGCTTTTTTGAAGAGTACTGCCCTCTGCTGGACAAAATATATAAAAAAGGGAACGGAATCTAGGTCAAGAGCTGTTTGGAGACTGAACTGCTAAGATGTAAACCAATATAAACAATATCAAGCCAGGTTACCACCCCTTGTGGGAGCTCAGTCGGGGTTCCAAGGGGTATGGACTTAGAAGGACTTATATGGAATTGTGCTAACAGATGCCAGACTTTTATGAATTCACTGCCAATAATGGACTCTTGCCTTGCAATGGACTTTTTAATGGACTTTCCTACTTAAATTAGGTATAAGTACCTCATGGGGCACAGCAACAGGGGCAAGTTGTCAGGAACGTGTATGGAAATATCTTGGAGAACTGTTTTTCTTGCTATCCTCAACTACTTTAGTAAAATAACTTGTTATTCAGTTCTATGGCTTGGTCTGAAGTTATTTAAGGAGTGCATGCAAGGTGTATCAAAAGAACAGGGCTTATTCTAGGGGACAAGAGAAGTTCCAGCCAGGAAGCGGGCGACATATCAGGGGTGACAGATGCTCTAATATTGAAGGGGTGCTGTGCTTGACCCTTTCACTAGTGACCAGTTCCCCACAAACTGGGACCAGGCTTATGGCACAGGGTACCTAGGGACCTAGCCTGGGAGTCACAAGAATTGAAGTGGGCCCCGGGAGGAGAACAAGCATAGATTGATGGAGTAGTGTAATCCTGTATCCAATAGCAGCATACAAAACATTGTTACTGGGAGTGAGGTGATGGGACTGTATAGTAGATTGTACTGGTACAGAAATGCTGCACACCTGGGGAGAGGTGAACTCTAACTGAAGATGTGCCCATAATGTATTAGTGTCAAGAGTGTAGTAGTTTGGCCACGGATTACAAAGAGTTAATACATTTTCTCTCGGAGGAGACTTGCTTTTAACCACTTCAGCTCTGGAAGGTTTTACCCCCTTCATGATCAGGCCATTTTTTGCCATTTAACACTGCAGTACTTTAACTGGTAGATACGCAGTCATGCAATGCTGTACCCAAAGGAAATTTATATATTTTTTTTCACACAAATAGAGCTTTCTTTTAGTGGTATTTGATCACCACTGAGACCAATTTTTTGTGATATAATGAAAAAAACATTTTGGAAAAAAAAAACAATATTTTTTTATTTCTGCTATAAAACATGTCTAATAATAATAAAAAATAAAAAAATACAACTTCTTCATAAATTTTGACCAAAATATATTCTGCTACATGTCTTTGGTAAAAAAAAATCCCAATAAGTGTATATTGTTTGGTTTGCGTGGAAGTTATAACGTCTACAAACTACTGTATATATACTTTTTTATTATTATTATTATCTCTTTTTATTACTAATGGTGGTGATCAGCTTCTTATAATGGGACAGCAAAAGTGCAGCAGGGAATCTGACACTAACGCTTGGGGGAACTGACTAACTGCCACTGGCATCACCAGTGACACTAATACAGTGATCAGTGCTAATATTATACACTGTAACTGTACTAATATAGCAAGGAAAAACTGTGCTGGATGGTAATTAAACTAAAACCTGTAAGCAGCAACACCACGCGAGATACACACAAATAACAATGAATGCAAAAAAAGTTGCGCTGTAAATAAAAAAGAAAAAATTGCACTATAATCTACAAAAATCTAAATTAGATGTTACATAGTTACATAGTTAGTTAGGTTGAAAAAAGACACAAGTCCATCCAGTTCAACCACAAATTAAACAAAAAAAAAAAATATATATATATATATATACATACATATATATACATACATACATACATATATATATATATATATATATATATATATATATATCATACAATCCCATATACCCCATTCTATACCCACAGTTGATCCAGAGGAAGGCAAAAAAAACCCCAGCAGAGCATTCTCCAATTTGCTAAAGCAGGGGAAAAAAATTCCTTCCTGATCCCCGAGAGGCAATCGGATTTTCCCTGGATCAACTTTACCTATAAATGTCAGTACCCAGTTATATTATGTACATTTAGGAAGGTATCCAGGCCTTTCTTAAAGCAATCTACTGAGCTGGCTAGAACCACATCTGCAGGGAGTCTATTCCACATTTTCACAGCTCTTACTGTGAAGAAACCTTTCCTTATTTGGAGATGAAATCTCTTCTCCTCTAGACGTAAAGAGTGCCCCTTGTCCTCTTTGTTGACCGTAAAGTGAATAACTCAACACCAAGTTCACTATATGGACCCCTTATATATTTATACATGTTGATCATATCCCCCCCTTAATCTCCTCTTATCAAGGGTGAATAAATTCAGTTCCTCTAGATGTGAGTGATAATATATTCATAAATACACCTCAACTTAGTAAGTGATAACAAAGTAATTAAAAAATGTATAAATAAATAAATGTATAAATGTATAAATGTATAAAAAAATTTATATGATAGATCCAGGGCAAGTGATGTCCAAAAAAATGTCCGTGAGCTAAAACATACAAAAACATACAAATGTCCCAAATTTGTGCAGTGCTAAATAGCAGTTCAAGTTATGATGACATCCGCAATAATAAAGGTGACTTTTGTGAAATTAATCCCACCACCGTCTGAATTTTGCGCTTACCAGCTCTCAAAGATATTATGCCTGTGGCTATTGCCCAGCCAGGGCCTTTTCCTCATGGTTTTTCCAGGGCCTATCAGATCATCCAGTCTATGTAGACTCTGCTATTTCTGCTGGTCAGGACTGTGAACTCCCAAATCCGTCTGCTACCGACTGATATTCTTTACCTCACTTGGTAACAAGGTTGTAGCTCATGGACAGAAAAGGCACAAAAGGGAGACCATAGGTTGGACCCAATGGGATTTATTTAAAAAACATAGGCGTATAGAAACAAACAGAAGTAAAAACGACTCAATGAATAAAAGGTTGCGGCCGGCCGGCTGCAATACACACGCCCGTGCTAGACAGCGGGACGTTGCGCGCGGTGACGTCAGCACGTAGCTCCTCCCAAAGTGGCACATAATTGTGAAGTGGAAGGAAAATGATAAATGGTTTTCAAATTTTTTTTTACAAATAAATATCTGAAAAGTTTGGTGTGCATTTGTATTCAGCCCCCTTTACTCTGATACCCTAACTAAAATCTAGCGAAACCAATTTCCTTCAGAAGTCACCTAATTAGTAAATAAAGCCACCTGTGTGTAATTTAATCTCAGTATAAATACATCTGTTCTGTGAAGCCCTCAGAGGTTGGTTAGAGAACCTTAGTGAACAAATAGCATCATGAAGGCCAATGAACATACCTGACAGGTCAGGGATAAAGTTGTGGAGAAGTTTAAAGCAGGGTTAGTTTATAAATAAATATTCCAAGCTTTGAACATCTCAAGGAGCACTGTTCAATCCATCATTTGAAAATGGAAAGAGTATGGCACAACTGCAAACCTACCAAGACATGGCCGTCCACCTAATCTGACAGGCCGGGCAAGAAGAGCCTTAATCAGATAAACAGCCAAAAACTCTGGAGGAGCTGCAGAGATCCACAGCTCAGGTGGAAGAATCTGTCCACAGGACAACTATTAGTTGAGCACTCCACACATCTGGTCTTTATGGAAGAGTGGCAAGAAGAAAGCCATTGTTGAAAGAAAGCCATAAGAAGTCCTGTTTGCAGTTTGCAAGAGGCCATGTGGGACACAGTAAACATGTGGAAGTAGGCGCTCTGATTAGATGAGACCAAAATTTTACTTATTGGCCTAAAAAAAAAAACGCTATGTGTGGGGGAAAACTAACACTGCACATCACCCTGAACATACCATCCCCACCATGAAACATGGTGGTGGCAGCATCATGCTGTGGGGATTATTTTCTTCAGCAAGGACAGGAAAGCTGGTCAGAGTTGATGGGAAGATAGATGGAGCCAAATACAGGGCAATCTTGGAAGAAAACCTGTTAGAGTGTGCAAAAGACTTGAGACTGGAGCAGAATTTCACCTTCCAGCAGGACAACAACCCTAAACATACAGCCAGAGCTACAATGGAATGGTTTAGATCAAAGCATATTCATGTGTTAGAATGGCCCAGCCAAAATCCAGACCTAAATCCAATTGAGAATGTGTGGCAAGTCTTGGAAATTGCTGTTCACAGACGCTCTCCATTCAATCTGACAGAGCTTGAGCTATTTTGCAAAGAGTGGGCAAAAATTTCACTCTCTAGATGTGCAAAGCTGGTAGAGACATATGCAAAAGGACTTGCAGCTGTAATTGCAATGAAAGGTGGTTCTACAAAGTATTGACTCAGGGGGCTGAATACAAATGCATCTCACACTTTTCAGATATTTATTTTAAAAAAATGTTGAAAACCATTTATCATTTTCCTTCCACTTCACAATTACGTGCCACTTTGTGTTGGTTTGTCACATTAAATCCCAATACATTTATGTTTTTTTGTTGTAACATGACAACATGTGGAAAATTTCAAGGGATATGAATACTTGTTCAAGGCTATTGGTGAGATTTCATTTCCCAAGTTAAGAGAGTCTACCTGGGAATGATTTGTTAAGGGTCACAGCCACCATTTTTCACAAGGTGCATGCGTTCCTCAATAGATAAAATTGTATACGCAGTCATGTCTTTCCTAATGAGAAGTTAATAGGGTGTCTCCATCTGTTGGATTTTATTGTTTTTTAGGGTTTTGGCAATAGGGAGCAGTCAGTAAATAGTGTGATGTCAAAGTATGGATCAGGTAAAGGCAAAACATCCTAAGCAATTTTCACCATCTAATCCTGATACGAAAGAAAAAAAAAGTTGCAATTAAGTCTCTGGAGGGACATCAGGGAGGTGGCAGCCTGTGGGTTCATCTACCACAATTTCCTTTGTCGAAGTAGAATGAGGTAGTCATGTGATCATTTGTTGTATGTACTGTTACAGATTCAGCGGTTCCCCTGAATTTAATATTGTTTCTACACAATCTATCTTCAAGATGTGCTAATTTCCATTTAGTCTTTTGAATATCATCATCCATATCATTAAGCACTTTAGAAAATTACTTTAGCAAATTCAGACAATGTATTTTAAACATAGTTGATACTGTCTCCTACTTCAGTAAATTCTGTCCTTAGTTGGATGGAGGAAACCCTGAGAAAAAATGGTGTATGACACCTTTTGCCTTGTTGTGGGAATCAACTTTCTGATCTACCAATTCCCTGTTATCATCATGGGGTCTAGTGTGCACACCCTGCATACTGGTAAAGGCCAGATTGGAGATTCTCCTCTGTGTCACGTACCTGAAGGGAGACTGAAATGACGAGGTCGGCCTCTCTTGTATCTCCAGTCCAGGTCCCGCTGAGAGTGGAACCAGAAGGAACCAAAGGACAGGAGGCACACGAGTGCCCGCAGATGGAAGTCCAGAATCCTGTAGCAGGGAGTCGCATGCTGGTCGCAGGACTGTGGCTGCAGAGCAGGAAGTCGCAGCGGGGTGCAGGACTGTGGTTGAAGAGCAGGAAGTCACAGCGGGGTTCAGGACTGTGGTTGCAGACACTCTGGTTGTGAGGCCGGGCTGAGAAGGGCACCAAAGCAAGGTCACAGGAATAGCCGGGTTCATCAACAGGCGGGCAGCAGGGTACCGGAACATCAGGCAGAGATGGGTCAGATGGGAAGTCGGGATCAGGAACCAGAGATCAGATACAGCAGAGTTCAGAGCAGGGTCAACGGGAGCCAAGGTCAGCAATGAATAATAAGACAGATAATGTGGGTTTCAGAGTAACGGGGACACAGCTGAAGACCAGTCAGCACCGATCTGTTGCTGGAGCCCCCTTTAAATAGGCTAGCTGGCACCAACTAGCACAGTGTTGACAACCTACCAGATTGACATTTACTGACACGAAACCCAAAATTTCCTGGCACAGCCAAGTTTTTACTGGCATTTCCAAAAGTTACAAAATTACAGTTTTAAGTGCAAATTTTAGTATTTAGGCTACAAACAAGTACAATATGCAATTAGCAATGTGATTTAGCCCCCGTTCACACCTATGCAAATTAGATGCGGCTTACACCGCATCCAATTCGCAGGACATTTCAAAATACATTAATTTTAATGAGGCTGGTTCACATATCTGCGGTGCATTCACACTGCGCATTGCTCAAAAAACGTGTGCATTTTCTAGGCAGTGCGGTCCGGCTCAGGTGCGAATTCAGGCCCATTATCTTCTATGGGAACGCATCTGATTCGCAGATGCATTCCGTTCTGAACACAAATTCTCTCCTTCTCCTCACTACACCTCCCCCTCTCTCCCTGCTCACTGATCCGCAGCTAAAACGCAGAGGAACCTCTGAACAACTGATTTTTATCTTCGCAGTGAAACTGGAGCTTCAATTCGCACCGCACATGTGTGAACCTGGGCTAAAGGTAGATATTAGGGCAAAAAATCGATATAGTAAGTAAGTAGCTCAGGGATAGGACTCAGGAGGGCAATGAATTAGAATAGGAAGGCACAGACACACACACGAAGTTGACTCTTGGTCCCTTCAGTCCACTCCAGTCTAAACGGCACGGACAGTCCCGCTCCCGACCTGCCCTGCTCCTGTCCTGCAGACCCGCACATGAGGCTCTGGCCGCTCTGCTTGGCTCCCTTGCACCATGACATCACATGCTCGGGCACTGCCTCCACCAGAGCTGCCCGAACACACTGTAGCAGGGATTTGAATGGTCTCGGCCGGCTCTGGATCGAGCCGAACATCACAGCCATATTTTTTACTGGCAACTTTTTCCTTTTACTGGCATTTACTGGCAGGAGAAAATTGCCTGTTTTTTACTGACAGCCAGTAAAAATACTGACGGTTGGCAACACTGACTAGCGCTAAGGCACGCTCCTGCGTGTGTTTGCCATGCGTCGCGCATGCGCATAGCCGTGCACAGGCCTATGTGGCCCCATGTGCGTGTGCGGAAGCATGCAAACTAGTGCGCACTTGGCGATCTCCACTGGTCAGTTTACACCGGTGCGCACGCATGCGCACCAGCGCGCACCAGGTGAACAGTTGCCTTACACTCTGCTGTGCTTTAACTGGACTGTTACGTTGTAGATGCAAAGGCTGTGGGGGGAAGCTGGAGATCTCCCTTGTAAATAAGAAAATGGTGCACTGTCCAGGATATGCAGACATAAACCTTAAATCAACATAAACCTAAAAGGCTTCCAAAAACAACAATAAAAGTGTTATATAAATATATAACTTTACAGTGAAATAACAGTGCTACCATATATATACATAGGATCCTGGGTAATCTCCAAAAAAGCACAGGGGGTTATTTACTAAAGGCAAATCTACTTTGCACTACAGTGCAGTGCAGTGCACTTGGAAGTGCAGTCACTGTAGATAGTGAGACATGGGAGCCGAGGGAGACATGGGAGACATGGGAGCCGAGGGAGACATGCAAGGAAAATAAAAAACAGCATTTTAGTTTGCACATGATTGAATGATAAAATCAGCAGAGCTTACCCTCATTTCAGATCTTCCCCTCAGATCTACAGTGACTGCACTTCCAAGTGGATTTGCCTTTCATAAATAACCCCCACAGTGTATAATAGTGAAACAAACAAAAAAAGAAATAAAAATAATCTCCTTTAGTATGCAAATCAATCAATATAGTGTGTGAAAAATATAAAGTCCATCCACAGAGCAGCAAAAAGCGTGTCAGGACACCATCACCAAACACCTTGCAATGCCTGCTCACTTCATATTTTAACCCACTACAGGTTATATTGTGCCTTTTATGTTTACAGTCTGGTGTGGTTACACTCAAGGTGGTTACTCCTATAAGTCGCTATAAGTTTATAGGAAAAGGGGACCCAGGAGTCTCATTAAGGGTTATTGCAAGGTTCAGAACCAGCATCTCTCCAGGTTCTGTAGTTCTAAAGCAGAACATTCAATCCTGAGTCCAGGTTTGCTAGAGGCCTGCAACCTGGCTCACTACACAGGTGTGCAGGGTCATTATATAGCCAGGTCTGAGAATTGCTCAAAGCTCTCATTTTTGGAGTCAGCTTCTAGTTTGGAGACCGCTCCCAGTCTGGGAGACGGAAGGTCTCACCCGGGGTCAGGGGGCCCCAGCCAGAAGCCACGAGACAGAGGTCTCATCGAAGGGTTACAGGGCCCAGCCAGAAGCCATGAGACAGAGGGCTCATCAAGTGGTCAGACGACCCAGCCACAAGCCAGCAGGTCTTGGTTCCAGGATTTAAGTCAGCTGCTATCAGGGGTGTCAGGAGAACCCCAATCCCTAGGCCAGAGGTGGGCCATGCAGCAGGGCGCTGCAACTGAAGGCTAGAGAGCCAAGTGTGCAAGAGAGCTGAATGACACAGTTAAAGGATTGGTAAGAGGAGGAGCAGTGCTGCCAACACATAAGCCAGGTGGCTTGGTATTTTCGTTAATTCATGTTTTGTGGAAGAAACCCCTACCCCTGTGTGGGCAACTGGTGTATAAGTGAACTTTTCCTTTACTCAATAAAAGTGGGCTGCCACGTCCTAAAACTTCAGTTTGGACTGGCGCAGCTCATTGTAAATGCACCTGCCTTGCAAAAGTATTCACCCCCTATTTTGTTACATTACAGCCTTTAGTTCAATGTTTTTTAATCTGAATTATATGTGATGGATCCGAACACAATAGTCTAAGTTGGTGAAGTAAAATTAGAAAAATATATACATACAACTATTTTTCAGAAATAAAAACTGATAATTGGCATGTGCGTATGTATTCAACCCCTTTGTTAGGAAGCCCATAAAAAGCTCTGGTGCAACTAATTACCTTCAGAAGTCACATAATTCGTGAAATAATGCAATCTACATGTCACATGATCTGTCATTACATATACACACCTTTTTAAAAGGCCCCAGAGGCTGCAACACAGGAGGCACCACTAAACAAACACTGCCACGAAGACCAAGGAAATCTCCAAACAAGTAAGGGACAATGTTGTTGAGAAGTACAAGTCAGGGTTAGGTTATAAAAAAAATCCAAATCTTTGATGATCCCTAGGAGCACCATCAAATCTATCCTAACCAAAGGGAAAGAACATGGCACAACAGCAAACTTGCCAAGAGATGGCCGCACACCAAAACTCAATCCAATAGAAAATCTGTGGTCAGACTTAAAGATTGCTGTTCACAAGCGCAAATAATCAAACTTGAAGGAGCTGGAGCAGTTTTGCAAGGCGGAATAGGCAAAAATCCCAGTGGTAAGATGTGGCAAGCTCATAAAGACTTATCCAAAGCGACTTGGAGCTGTGATAGCCGCAAAAGGTGGCTCCACAAAGTATTGATTTTAGATGGTGAATAGTTATGCACATTGACTTTTTCTGTTATTTTGTCCTATTTGTTGTTTGCTTCACAATAAAAAAAAAAAAAAAAAAACATCTTTAAATTTGTGGGCATGTTCTGTAAATTAAATGATGCAAATCCTCAAACAATCCATGTTAATTCCAGGTTTTGAGGCAACAAAACAAAAAATGCAGAGGGGGGTGAATACTTTTGCAAGGCACTGTGTGTGTGTGTGTGTGTGTGTGTGTATTGTATACACTGTTTTATTGTTTTTGGAAGCCTTTTAGGTTCATGTTGATTTAAGGTTTATGTCTGTATACCTTGGACAGCGCACCATTTTCTTATTTACATTTTATTGTTTTAGTGGTTGGAGTTCACTATAATAGTGGTTGCAGCAGTTCAGCAAACTTGCACAATAACCTTTGCCACATATCTTTTACTTTTGTAGGAATATTCCTTGCGATACACATAGCAGCGCATTAGTATTTGCATAAATAATTCTGAAGTTCACGCCCACCAAAAGGCCCCCATATCCATTATTTTATTATCATGACAATTAAAGCTAAAATTAAATGTATCAGGAAGTCAGATTTACATGCAACAGTGGTGGTGGTGGGGGGGTTCAGACAGAGGCAGATGTGGTGGTGGGGGTTCATTCAGAGGCAGTGGTGGTGGTGGTAGGGTATTTAGTCAGAGGCAGCGGTGGTGGGGGGAGGGGGGGTTCAGACAGAGGCAGATGTGGTGGTGGGGATGGGATCAATGGCGCTGGCACTTGCTTGCTTACAGTGTCAGTAGTGCCTCCAGCGAAGCCTTTTCCAACACGGGGTCTCCGCTCACAGCAAAAAGCTCCTCTCCTTCACACTGTTGACTGTCAGCTCGACAGCTGACTTTCTCCTGCAGTTTCTGCCTCTTGTCCAAACATGGCATTTGTCTGCAGCAATGGGGGGGGGGGGGGAGCCGCGGAGAAAATGGGCGGGCAGTCCACTGTGTTGGTATGGCAGCGAGTGCTCTGCCCAGGACTGGACTGGGACAAAAATATGGCCCTGGACTTCATCCAGACCGGCCCACTTTACTCCAAACACCTGGTGTTAGTGCTTCAATCATCTGGGCACCATGGTTGTTATGGTGTCAGGATGATTGAAGCGCATTATTTCTATTATTGCATTGTAATGTAAAATTAAATTGTTCACCATAATGCAGAATCAGTGACAGCCCTTAGCATGTCACTTGCCACTGTCTCCTGCCATCAGATGCAACTTGTCACATCACTTGTCAGCGGATGCAGTGTGTCATTTGCCATGTCACTTGTCAGCAGATGCAGCTTGTCACTTGCCATGTCACTTGTCAGCAGATGCAGGGTGTCACTTGCCACATAACTTGTCAGGGGATGCAGTGTATCACTTGCCACGTCACTTGTCAGCAGATGCAGGGTGTCACTTGCCACATAACTTGTCAGGGGGTGCAGTGTATCACTTGCCACGTCACTTGTCAGCAGATGCAGTCTGTCACTTGCCACGTCACTTGTCAGCAGATGCAGTGTGTCACTTGCCACATCACTTGTCAGCAGATGCGTGTCACTTGCCACGTCACTTGTCAGCAGATGCATGTCACTTGTCACGTCTCCTGCCACCAGATCGAAGGGGGCCCTGTCAGGTAGGATGTACAGGGCCCCATGATTTCTAACAGCGCCCTTGATGCCCACTGTAGTGGCTGTCATGTCCGAACCAAGAAAGGACTCTGTGGACAGGGGAGGAGAGAGAGATACACTACGCCCGTTCCGCTACTTATTTTAAGGGGACCCATCGGGCTTGTGTACTCCAACTTCCTGGTAGCGGTGGAACGCATGATGGGGCAGACATGTCATCAGCTGGAAATGATGCAAGACATGGGAGGCGACGTGGCCACTATTTCCGGCTGGTGACATCAGGTCTGCCCCATCGTGCGTTCCAGTCACCACGAAGTGGGAGTACACAAGCCCGATCAGTCCCCGTGAAATAATCAGCAAAGCGGGCGGAACGAGCTGGCTGGCGGGGGGAGTTTGCCGCCCCTCTGAATGTGCTGCCCGGGACCCATGGTAGGGCCGGCCCTGTGTTCAGGTGAAGTGCCTTCTGAGTGGTCTTGGAGACCACCCGTGACGAAGTCGGAAGTAACGAAACGTATGTCTGGGTGTAGCTGGATGGCAACTGGAATCATTGCATTAACATTGTGAGAGCGATTTGCATTTCCCTGGATAGTCATCAGCCAGCATGGAGGTGGTGAGACTGAAGGGGATCGATCGATTATGTCATGTGCTATACAATGTTTGATACAAGATGTTTTAAATGTGAGTGGACTGGGTATTGTTTTTAGATAAAAGATTGAGCTTTACAATATTACACTAGTGGAGCCTTTCTTTTTCATGTACTCATGGATATGCACCATTTCTACAAGGAACTGGGGAGAAGTGGATTGGCTTATTAAGGAATCTTTGAACAACTGATTCTTATGGCTTACTAGCCTAACCATGAGAGTGGTAGGCAAATATATTTGGTGAGTTTCCACCTGATGGGATCATCACATTTTTTTTTTGTTGTTTAACCACTTCAGCCCGGAAGGATTTACCCCCTTATTGAACAGACCATTTTTTGCGATACGGCAGTGCGTCGCTGTGACGGACCTCGTACTCAATATGTCCGCCGTAAATGCTTCCTCTGTCCGGTACTACACAATCCAAGACCCATTAGCTCACCCAGTCACCAGACAACACCAGTGTAGGCTACATCAGGAATTACTCTTTATTTGAAATGTCACACATATATACAGCCAGATGACTAAAGCCTAACCTAATTAGCATGAGCTAATTATCTTAATCAACACTGGACTCCTTCATTCAATTGCAGGGTTAATTAGCACATACAACAATAGGTGAAATACTCTTACAAGCCAGACTATATTCATTAACACAACAGACAGGTGGCTGGAGTTCATGAGTCATGACATTAGCGTCTCTTGCTAATATGCCAAATACACATACAGATTCTATGTGTATTGGGGGGCCAGCATGGACCTGAATCCAAGTACCACCAGCTCAGGGGTCCCAGGCTTGCAGCTCAAAGAGCACTGTTCCCCCAAATGCCAGGGCCCATAATCGCAAGGTAACAGGCTCGCATTCAGTCCCCTCCAACAGCCTGTGTCCCGGCTAGGTCTCTCACGGTCGCTTTAACTGACAATCGCCCGGTCGTGCAACGTTGTACCCAAACAAAATTTATGTCTTTCCCCCCACACATAGAGCTTTGATTTAGTGGTATTTGATCATCTCTACGGGATTTTTTGCGCCATAAACAAAAAAAGAATGACAATTTTGAAATGAACAATCATTTTTTACTTTCTGCTATAATACTTATCCAAAAATTATATAAAAAAACAAATCTATTCATCAGTTTAGGCCAATATGTATTTTGCTACATATTTCTGGTAAAAACAAAACAAAATCAGAATAAGCATATATTGATAGGTTTGCGCAAAAGTTAGAGCGTCTATAAAATAGGGGAAAGAGTTAGGGACTTTTTATTTTTTTTACTAGTAATGGCGGGGATCTGTGATTTTTAGCGTGACTGCGACATTGTGGTGGACAAATCTGACCCTAAGGCCCCTTTCACACTTATACGACTTGTCCCACGATTTGGGACTGCAAAGTAGCATGACAAGTTGTTCCCTATGATTTCCAGTGACAGCCATTCATATTAGTACGACTTCAAGTTGTTCCGACTTCAAAGTAGTCCATGCACTACTTTGGTCCGATTTTGATGCCACTTGCACAGGCATTCGTTGAAATTGCGCCAAAATCATGGCAAAAAAACGCGTACGTGAATCGCGGCAAAATTGTGGTAAAATTGCACGACTTTGAAGTCGCACAAGTGTGAAAGGGGCCTAAGTGACACTTTTTTGGTGACCAGTGGCACCATAACAGTGATCAGTGCTATGAAAATGCACTGATCACTGTATAAATGGCACTGGCAGAGAAGAGGTTAACACTAGGGGTGATCAAAGGGTTAAGTGTTCCCTAGGGAGGTGCTTTCTAACTGTCAGGGGGATGGACTGACTGGGAGTAGAGAGAGATCACTGTTCTTGATCACTATAAACAGCTGATCTCTCTCTCTCCCCCCCGTCAGAACGGGGACCCCCCTTGTTTGCATATGCAGGTATATGAATGTATTTTCAAGCATGGCCATAGAAGCCTTTGCATATGGGGGGGGGGGGGCGACATTAGAACCCATCGCTGCCCCAGTACATTGTAAATAGTATGTATCCTTAAAAATACATTTTCTTCCAAAACTATTGAAAGTAATTCCAAAAGGAATGTGTCATACAATTTGGAACCATTCAACAATCGTTTACAGGCTTCCAGCCCTAAAGTGTGTGGGATCGTCGTGTAAGGTTAGCGACATCCCAAGTCACTAATATTGCACCTGGAGGAAGGGTTAAATTTTTTATTTTATCCAAAAAATCTTGTGTATCTTTAATATACGATCTAGTATTAATAACCAGAGGAGTAAGGCATCTCGTGCAGTGGGATTATTATCCAATTGCATATAAACATTACTATCAGCCAGCTGTCTTTTTATTTCTCCTTCATATTTAAAGGTATCCATAACCACTATGGACCCGCCTTTATCCGCTGGTTTAATAGTAATTTCCTTCCTCACAGATAAAGATGATAATGCAATATGTTCCTCATGATCCAAATTGTTCTGTCTATAGTCTATCCTCGAACGATCCTGCAAAAAATGCCTCATATCCATCTCGACCTTACCAATGAACAGTTCAGCTGCCGGGCAACTAGTAGGAGGTACAAAAGTGCTTTTGTTTTTCAATGCTAAATTAAAAACAGATAATTTTAAAGGGCTGCTACTGTTCATTACCAGTCTAGATGCATAAAAGGCCTTTAAACGTATATTCCTATAAAACCTGTATAGATCCTGTTTTAATCCAAACCCGTCCATTTTCTCTTTAGGACAAAAATGTAACCCTTTATTCAAAACTTTCATCTCTATAGTACTCACTATATATATATATATATATATATATATATATATATATATATATATATATATATATTTATTACACACATACACACACATACACACACACACACACACAGTATCTCACAAAAGTGAGTACACCCCTCACATTTTTGTAAATAGTTTCTAATATCTTTTTATGTGACCACATGGAAGAAATTACACTTTGCTAAAATGTAGAAGTAGTAGTGAGTGTACAGCTTGTATAACTCATGGCAAAGAACTCTCTGAGGATCTGAAAAAAAGAATTGTTGCTCTACATAAAGATGGCCTAGGCTATAAGAAGATTGCCAAGACCCTGAAACTGAGCTGCAGCATGGTGGCAAGATAATACAGTGGTTTAACAGGTTCTAAAGACAAGGTGAAGACAAGACAGGTGAAGACAAGCAGACTAAGGACATGGATTACTGGAACCATGTCCTGTGATCTGATGAGACCAAGATAAACTTATTTGGTTCAGATGGTGTCAAGCGTGTGTGGTGGCAACCAGATGAGGAGTATAAAGACAAGGGTGTACAAATACATTCAAGCATGGTGGTGGGAGTGTCATGCTCCGGGGCTGCATGGGTGCTGACGGCACTGGGGAGCTACAGTTCATTGAGGGAACTATACATGGCAACATGTACTGTGACATACTGAAGCAGAGCATGATCCCCTCCCTTTGGAGATTGGGCTGCAGGGCAGTATTCCAACATAACGACCCCAAAAACATCTCCAAGATGACCACTGCCTTGCTAAAGAAGCTGAGGGTAAAGGTGATGGACTGGCCAAGCATGTCTCCAGACCTAAACCCTATTGAGCATTTTGTGGGGCATCCTAAAACGGAAGGTGGAGGAGCGCAAGGTCTCTAACATCCACCAGCTGCATGATGTCTTCATGGAAGAGTGGAAGAGGACTCCAGTGGCAACCTGTGAAGCTCTGGTGAACTCAATGCCCAAGGCAGTGCTGGAAAATAATGGTGACCACACAAATTATTGACAGTTTGGGCCCAATTTGGACATTTTCACTTAGGGGTGTACTCACTTTTGTTGCCAGTGGTTTAGACATTAATGGCTGTATGTTGAGTTATTTTGAGGGGACAGCAAATTTACACTGTTATACAAGCTGTAGACTCACTACTTTACATTGTAGCAAAGTGTAATTTCTTCAGTGTTGTCACATGAAAAGATATAATAAAATATTGTGAGATACTGTATGATGTAATATATGTTTTTGCCATGCAGTATTCCTACCTATATCGGAGCTGTTAGCCTTGTCATTGATTAACAGTTTACAACTTTGAGTATTATAACAGTTCAATGAATTTTGCAAGTCAGTCATTGCTTATCAGCTTCATAGAGGATATAAAAACGGTAAGAACAGAAACCGCTCAAACCTTCAAGCAACAACATCCTGGTAAGTGCTCACAATGGGTTTACAATAATGCTTGTTAAAAATATAAGTTGAAGGGAAAAAATTATCATTGATGAAGTAAGATCACAGTCTAGTGCAGTCTGATTCAATGTAAACATTGATTTGCCGCAGTATGACGGCGGCTGGTCGGCAAGTGGGTTAACATATGCAACTCTAGATCTATCATATAGAGAACATATTCCTGATTTTAACCATATAAATTAAGCTTTTAAATAGATTTATTTATTGTGGGTATTGGCAGTAGAAATAGCATAGTACCAGGCAACACCAACGGGAACACGATTGGCAGTCAAAGTACCATTCCATTCAAATCTTAACTATACCTACCTATCCACCTAACCTATAAAGGAAGTCTCTGCTCTACTTCCTCCTAAAGGTGTTCTGTCTGGTTGAGGTCAGAACTCTGTGCAGGCCAGTCAAGTTCCTCCACCCAAAACTCGCTCATCCATGTCTTTATGGACCTTGCTTTGTGCACTGATGCGCAGTCATGTTGGAACATGAAGGGGCCATCCCCAAACCCAACAAAGTTGGGAGCATGAAATTGCCCAAAATGGCCCTTCACTGAAACTAAGGGGCCAAGCCCAACCCCTGAAAAACAACCACACACACTATAATCCCTCCTCTACCAAATGATTTGGACCAGTGCACAAGGCAAGGTCCATAAAGACATGGATGAGTAGAGGGGTAGAGGGATATGACTGGCCTGCATAGAGTCCTGACTTCAACCAGATAGAACACCTTTGGGATGAATTAGAGCGGAGACTGCGAGCCAGGCCTTCTCGTTCACATCAGTGCCTGACCTCACAAATGCGCTTCTGGAAGAATGGTCAAACATTCCCATAGACCAGTGTTTCTCAACTGCAGTCCTCAAGGCGCCCCAACAGGTCATGTTTTCAGGCTTCCCATTATTTTGCACAGGTGATTTGATCAGTTTCACTGCCTTAGTAATTACCACAGCCATTTCATCTGAAGGAAATCCTGAAAACATGACCTGTTGCGGCGCCTTGAGGACTGGAGTTGAAAAACACTGCCATAGACACAGAGTAGGTAAGTATAGACATCTTTCCTTTACAGGGTAGCTAGAATAGACTTAGAATTGGTGGGAGTTGGTTTAGATATAGTTTGGATTTGACTGGAATTCTACTTTAAAAGGTGACACTGCCACTGGTGTGGTGGTAATCAGGAGCACTGCTGCTTGCTGCCCTGGTCTGGTGACATCTGCACTGGTGTGACGGCGATAAGGAGCCCTGTTGTTGGCTGCACTGGCTCTGGTGACACTGGCACTACTGTGTCTATTGATCAGGAAAACTTTTGCTGGCTTACCCTGGCACTGGTGACACTACAACTGGTGTGAAGGCAATCAGGAGCACTGCTACTCACTGCACCGGTCTGATGACACTGGCATTGGTGTGGAGGAGAGAGATTTCATCTAAAAGAGGGCACATTTTACTGGCGGTATGTGATGACCCTTGGGGGTAGGTTTACTAAAGGAAAATATACTGTGCACTTGCTCCAGAGTTTAGTAAATTAGGTAAATTTTCCCTTTGAAAAAAATAAATAATCACATGCAAGGAAAATAAAAAAAACAGCATTTTTGTTTGTCATGATTGGATGATAGAAACCAGCAGAGCTTCCCCCTTAAATCTATAACAACTGCACAGAATATTTGCCTTTCGTAAAGCAACCTCTTAGTGCTTAGTTTTGTTTTTTATGTTATTTTTTTTTGTGAACTTCGGCTCTAATTACTTAATTATGGATGGTGTTATCTGTCAATGCAAACATGAAAAATTCTATAGATGTACTTTTCCATTACACTTTCTTATCTGTAGCAAAGGATACTTTTATTGTTATTGTTTTATTATACCTATAGTAAACACTCATATTGTATTTATGACATTCTTACTACAAGGATAAAGTCATTGTCTGTCTGGTTATTGAACTGTCTATAAACAGCAGAGAAAAACTGCAGTGGTTTGTTATATTTAAAGTTTAGGCAGCAATGAAAATTTATATAGAAAAACGTGTTGCGCTGTCTAAATTAGTGAATCAAAATATTATGAATAATATATAGAACAACAAAAATAAAATACAAAAGTCCTTAAAACGAGTGTGACAGCCAGTGCTTGAATACAGGCAAAATACGGCAGGTCGGCAAGTTCCCGCAAATCGCCGTAGGTGTACGTCATCACCTTTTAAGAGCGATAGCAGGCGCGCACTGCATAGCGGGGGACCCGATGCGCATGGCCTGGGGGCCGCGATGCCTGCCGGCCACCCACGATCGCGGGGACGAGAGCCAGAACAGGGATCTGTCAATGTAAACAGACAGATCCCCGTTCTGACAGGGGAGGAGAGAGAGATCTGCTGTTTCTAGTGATAAGGAACAGCAATCTCTCTCTCTCCTCCTCCAGTCAGTCCCATCCCCCCCCCAGTTATGCTGGCCATACACTAAACGAAAAATTGGCCAAAATTCGGTCATTTAGACAGTTCGTTCAGGCACAAAATCCATAATCGTTGGGACTTTTTAGAGCCGAAAAAACAAAGGACAAGTTTGAAAATTTTTGCCGAACGAACGATAAATTGAAAGGTTAATGTGTTTCCCATCTGAACTGTCTGCACTAGGTATATGTAAAAAAAGGAACAAAAAATGCATTCATTTATGTTCACTGAACGATTTATTGGTCATTACATGTCGTATAGTATAGTGCAGGGATCCTCAAACTACGGCCCTCCAGCTGTTGCAGAACTACACATCCCATGAGGCATTGTAAAACTCTGACATTCACAGACATGACTAGGCATGATGGGAATTGTAGTTCCTGAACAACTGGAGGGCCGTAGTTTGAAGACCCCTGGTATAGTGTATGGCCAGCATTAGAAACACCTCCTAGGGAACACATTTAACCCCTTGATCACCCCTAGTGTTAACCCTTTCCCTGCCAGTGACATTTACACGGTAATCAGTGCATTTTTATTTTATTTTAATTTTTACTGTATAAATGTCACTGGTCCCAAAAAAGTGTCCGATCTGCAGTCTGCAGTCCCACTAAAAATCGCAGATCACCACCAATACTAGTTAAAAAAAAAATTAAAAATGCCATAAATCTATTCCCTATTTTGTAGATGCTATAACTTTTGCACAAACCAATCAATATAGGCTTATTGCGTTTTTTTTTTTTTTTTAACCAAGATATGTAGAAGAATATATATCGCGCTAAACTGATGAAGAATTATTTTTTTTTTACATTTTTGGGGGATATTTATTATACGAAAAATTTTAAAATCTTATTTTTTATTTTCATTTTTTGTTATTTTATGTTGCCCTTTAAGAGGCGGCCTGCGGGCGTACGCACGCACCGGCGGCAAGCTCCGTGAGTCGGGTCGCGGGTCCCGCGGATCAAGTCTTACGGGGGGAGATGCTAATGTAAAGAAGCATCTCCCAGTTCTGCCTAGTGACAGTGTCACTGATCTCTGCTCCCTGTGATCGGGAGCAGAGATCAGTGACGTGTCACACGTAGCCACGCCCCCCCCACAGTTAGAAACACTCCCTAGGGCACACTTAACCCATACACTGCCCCCTAGTGGTTAACCCCTTCACTGCCAGTGTCATTTACACAGGAATTAGTGCATTTGTATAGCACTGCTTGCTGTATAAATGACAATGGTCCCAAAAATGTGTCAAAAATGTCCAATGTGTCCGCCATAATGTCGCAGTCACGATAAAAGTCGCTGATCGCGGCCATTTAAAAAAAAAAAAAAAAAAAAACAAATTATTAATAAAAATGCCATAAAACTATCCCCTATTTTGTAAACGCTACAACTTTTGTGCAAACCAATCAATAAACGCTTATTGCGATTTTTTTTTTTTTTTAATGAAAAATATGTAGAAGAATACGTATCGGCCTAAACTGAGGAAAAACATATTTTTTTATTATATTTTTGGGGCATATTTATTATAGCAAAATGTAAAAAATTATTATTTTTTTTCAAAATTGTCGCTCTTTTTTATAGCGCAAAAAATAAACGCAGAGGTGATCAAATACCACCAAAATAAAGCTCTATTTGTGGGAAAAAAAGACGTCACTTTTGTTTGGGAGCCACGTCGCACGCCTGCGCAATTGTCAGTTAAAGTGACTCAGTGCCGAATTGCAAAAAGTGCTCTGGTCAGGAAGGGGGTAAATTCTTCCGGGGCTGAAGTGGTTAAGGGGAAAAATCTGTAAGTGGTTAAACTACTTGCAGCAAGACTGTAATCACAGGCATTGGACAAGGCATTGGACAATGTCTGTGATTACAGTCTTGTTGTAAGTAGTTTTTTAACCACTTCCCACCCGGCCAATGTACATATACGGCCGGGTGGGAGCCGTCTACTTCTGATAGGACGTTCCGGAACGTCCTTCAGAAGTAGAGGGATCGCGCGCGCGCGCGTGCCCGCGCAGCGGCGCGATCCCGATGCGGCCGTGTCACCCGGACACGGCGCATCTCGAATCGGCAGGAGGGCTCGGTGATTGGCCCTCCTGATCACATGACGGCCGTGTCGAATCACAGCCGTCATGTGATGTAAACAAACAGCCGGTTGCTAGGCAATCGGCCCTCCTCTCCTCACACGGAAGTCGTCCGTGAGAGGAGAGCGGATCGCTGCAGCCGGCTGGTGATCAGTGAGTATGAGCTGTTTTTTTTTACAGTTTTTTACTCACTGATCACCAGTGTAGTATCCCCACAGTAAAACACACATGTCCCCACAGTAAAACACACATGTCCCCACAGTAAAACACACATGTCCCCAAATAATAAAAACACATGTCCCTCACATATGTCCCAGTAAAATAACATGTGCCAATGATTATCTGCACACATATGTCCGTGATCACCTGCACACCCCTTTTACATGATCATTTGCGTACATATGTCCGTGATCACGTGAACCAATTATTATACACTTAACGGAATTTTTTTTACAAAAAACATGTAGCAGAATACATTTTGGCTTAAATTTATGACAAAATTTGATTTTATTGAATTTCTTTTAAAAAAGAAAGGAGAAAATATTGTTTTTTTTCAAAATTTCCGCTATGTTTTCGCTTATATCGCAAAAAATAAAAAACGAGTCGCGAATAAATACCACCACACTGAAGCTCTATTTGTGCGAACAAGATGATAAAAAATTCATTTGGTTACAGCATTGCATGACCGCGCAATTGTCACTGAAAGTGCGAGAGCACTGAAAGCTGAAAATTGGTCTGGGCAGGAAGGGTGTTTAAGTGCACAGTAAGCAAGTGGTTAATAAATTGCTTTAATAAAAAATAGTTTTTTTATCTGGACGCTGTGCAATGTGTTTCCCTTTTATCCTGATTGAATTGGCTCCTAAGAATATCCTGTGGCTACATCTTTTGCTCGTTTTCACCAACGATCTCCTGCTGGGAGGCTGTACAAATCAAGCTGATCTGCACCTAATGTGAGGGTTGATAGAGCTCACAGATGCGAGTATAGACCTTGATAGGTCTTTGGATCTGGTAAGGAGACAATTTTGGCTGATCTATTCAAGCACTAGGTGTTGCACTCATTTTAGTGACTTTTGCACTTTATTATTATGGACTTTATTGTTCTATATGAGTATTATTCATAACATTTGAAGGTTGATTTACTCATTTAGACAGTGCAACATGTTTTTTTTTTTTCTATCTATAGCTATATCATCTCAATTAAGAGCACTGAGGCTCCATTCATACCAGAGGGATCTGCAGCTAAACCTTTTTTGGTTAATCGTTTTTGGAGCGGCACCATTCATTTGAATGGGCCTCCCTCTGCTCCAAAAGAAGCTCCTATACTAAATCTTGGCACAGAGCTAGGAGTGGTTGCATTTTGCCATGATTGTAGTGTGTTTTTTGTCGCTAGACAAGGCAAAATGGCATTGCGTTTGGGGTGCCATTAAGAAATGATGGCATTGCAAACTCGTTCTGCAATCGCAGGCGGAATTTCTGCGCTTCCGCTCGCGATCCAGAATGCAAAGGTGTGAATGAAGCCTAAGTGTAATTTTTGTCTGCTGCTTTGTGCCTCTGTTATCAACATGAACCACTTCTGACAAGTTTTCCTGACACCAAGAAAAAATGGTGACGAGAGGGACCTCCAGCAGTTTGACAGCCTCAGCTCTGAATAGGGGCGCTGACCCCCCAATTCATGCGCCTGACCCCTAATCTACATGCAAGGCAACAGGCGCATGGATTTTAGTGTGTGTTATCGTTTTGCTGATTGACCGAACCGAGGATGTGGGGGGATTGGTCGGGTGATTTATTTGCTGCCCCCACCCCACCCCACAAAATCAACCGACACTAGCTCTGTTGCTGTGTGAAGGGACTGGCTTCAGATAAAACCAATGCTCCTACATGAGTTGTACATGTTTATCTGCAGTCTTCTTTTCTCTACATCTTATCAAAGTCCAGAATTTTATCAAGCTTGTCTGAGCGTTCAGAGAAAAAGGGGAAAGCTGAAAGTTACACTCTGCAGAGCTCAGTAAGAAGCGATCTGGGAGCCCTCCAATCAGCTCCCAGATCGCTTCTTGCTGAGCTCTGCGGAGTGTAACTTTCAGCTCTCCGCCCTTAACTTTTTTTTTTTTTTTTTTTTCTTTTGAATGCTCAGACAAGCCTGATACATTCTGGACTTTGATTAGATGTAGAGAAGACTGCAGATAAACATGTACAACTTATGTAAGAGCATTTGAAGCCGGTCTCTTCACTGGGTATATGTAAGGGTTTACAACCACTTTAATGTTTTTCATAGTGCAATGTTTGGCAATTATTTATGCGCTGTGGCAAATATTGAGTGGCACGCCGCATTCAGCTGGTGTACCAATAGCAATATATGTATTCCAGAAAGTTTAATCAACAGATAAAAATACTCCAAACACCTGGTGTTAGCGCTTCAATAATCCTCACCTGTACCCAATGCAGCGTGGTCTGCCCATGCCCAATACTGCCTCACCTGTGCCCACTTGTGCCCAATGCAGCGTGACCAGTGCCCAATGCAGCGTGACCAGTGCCCAATGCAGCCTCACCCGTGCCCAATGCAGCCTCACCCGTGCCCAATGCAGCCTCACCCGTGCCCAATGCAGCCTCACCCGTGCCCAATGCAGCCTCACCCGTGCCCAATGCAGTGTGGCCTGTGTCCAATGCAGCCTCACCTGCCTGTGCCCAATGCAGCATGTTCAGTGCCCAATGCAGCCTCACCTTTGCCCAATGCAGCGTGGCCTCCCCGTGCCCAATGCAGCCTCCCCCGTGCCCAATGCAGCCTCCCCCGTGCCCAATGCAGCCACACCTGTGCAGTGGAAGAGGTGAGCCAGACTGCAGCAGCCCTCAAATGGCTATTGGCAAGCGTGGGTCTGTCTCAGAGTAGGGGGGGGGGGCGAGCACCGCCCGCATGGTCCCCCAGTCAGGGGAAGAGAGGAAGAGGCGCGCTGTCCGTACATGCTGAGAGCTGTAATAGCTTTCATTTGAATGTCCTGTGTTCCCGGGGCTCACCGTCACATAGCCCCACCTCTTAGCCCGGCGCATTTGATGACGTCACATGTCCCGCATTGGACCGGCGTTCTGTCTATCAAAAGCGCCGGGCCAAGAGGTGGGGCTATGTGACGGTGAGCCCCGGGAACACACACAGGACATTCAAATAAAAGCTATTACACAGCGCTCTGCTTGTACGGACAGCGCGCCTCTTCCTCTCCTCACTTCCCCTGGCTGGAGGACCGTGCGGGCAGTGCTCGCCCCCCCGGGCCTCCGGCAGTATGCATTCCTCCTCCTTCCCAGGGGCCCCATAGCAGCTGCGGGCCCCATAGCGGCCGCGTGTGACGCTATGGCGGTAGTTCCGCCACTGTCTGCAACCGTGCACAATGCATGCAGTCGCAGTGTGCTGGGTCAGCATCTTCAGGGTTAAAACAGGTAGTGAGGAGACGACATGGCCTCCTCAGCACTTGTCAAGCATCCTGGGAAAAGGGACCCACCACAATTTGCTTCTAAAGCCTCGTACACACGATCAGGTTTTCCCAAGGAGAATTGTGTGACAGCACCCGATCTGGACCAATGAAAGTCATTACAAACTTAATAGATGGACATGCTGAGATTTGCTCTCCAACAGGTTGATGTAGTTCAGGTAAACGGTACTTAGAGACATTGTGCCAATACCAGGCTACAATTAAAAGAGAAGTATGAATGAATGAATGAATGATTTGTATAGCGCTGCAACTGCGAACTGAATCGCCTCGAGGCGCTTGACTGCTCATGTTGGGATGCCATGTATTAGAAGAGGTGGGTCTTGAGTTTTTTCCTGAAGGCCTGATGGTTTTCTTCCATGCGGATGTTGTTTGGTAGAGCATTCCATAGCCGGGGTCCCTGTACTGCGAATCTTCGTTCTCCCTTCGATTTGTAGCGGGCTTTGGGGATGAGAAGGCGATTTTGGTTTGTTGATCGAAGTCTGCGATTCGGTATGTATTTTTCTATTTTCTCACAAAGGTATTGAGGCGCATTTCCTTGTGTACATTTGTGGGTGAGGCAGAGGGTCTTGAATGTGATCCTGTCTTTTACCTTGAGCCAATGGAGCATCCTTAGGGATGGGGAGATGGATTCCCAGGGTTTCTTTCCGGTGACTATTCTTGCTGCTGTGTTTTGGACAATTTGAAGGCGCGCAATCTGGTAATCCGGTAATCCTATGTAGAGTGAGTTTGCGTAGTCGAGCCGTGAATTGATGATCGTTCCTACTACTACCGCTTTTTCCTTTTCCGGGATGAAGGGGATGAGTCTGCGTAGCATGCGAAGGAGATGGTGGGATCCGCTGATTACGGATCCTATTTGTGCCTCCATTGTCATCTCTGAATCAAAGATTACTCCGAGGCTTTTGGCTTTGTTGCTTGGAAGGATGGTCTGTCCCAAGATGGTTGGTGGTGTCCAAGGGGTCTTCGTCTTTTTCCTTGCGTTTGCGTCGAGGAGCAGTAATTCTGTTTTTGATCCATTTAGTTTGAGGGAGCTAGTGGTCATCCAGTCATCTATCAATGTGAGACATTTTCCTAGTTCCTGGTATTGGTCTTTTTGTCCGGTGATCCGGAAGTACAGTTGAGTGTCGTCCGCGTATGAGTGGAAGCACAGATCCAATTTGCTAATAATTTTGAAGAGTGGTCGGATGTAAATGTTGAACAGTACTGGTGACAATGGTGATCCTTGAGGGACTCCATAAGTGATTGCCCGAGTTTCCGAAGTGAAGGCTCCTCGTTTCACTGTTTGTGACCGGTTTCCTAAGAAGGAAGCGAACCATGGCAGATCTCCATCTGTAACTCCTGCCACTTCCTTGAGGCGGCTGAGAAGCATGTTGTGGTCCACTGTGTCGAACGCCGCACTGAGATCCAGCAATACCAGAAGACACGATTCTCCCTCATCCGCTGCTTCTAGGGCGTCATCCCATATTTTCAGAAGTGCCGTTTCTGTGTATGGGGATTGACATTTTGTTTAGAATCATACTTTCCTAGGTGGATGCTGCATCTGTCTCCCACTGGCCCTAACACTGAGAACTGAGTGAGCAAACCCCACTGGTCGCTTCTCACAGCTCCCTGAGCAGAGTTCTCTGCTCCCCCCCCCCCCCTGGTCATGATCCTTCCCAAGCCTGGACCGGCCCTGTGATGTCAGCCAACAGCAGGTTTTAGCCCACTGTCTGGTGAAAATGGGTCACAGGTGTGCAGAATGAACTGCACTCCTGTGATCCACAGCCAAACAAGCTTTGACTGTACTTCTCCTCCTTTAATACTACTTTGGCAGTGTTGGCACCTCTTAATCACACTCTCCCAGGATTTGAATCTCAGTAAAAATGAGGGCAAAGACCACAATAAGATCATTTTATTGATAAAAGATATGTAGTAATACCCCCTTAGGAGCCACAGAGTTTTGCATTCCCCCCTATAGTCTGCACAGCCAGGCAACACAGGCAGATACAAGAAACAGTCCATGGGTTTGGCTTTTAATATTTATTAGGGATTTCAACCTAGATAGGTTAGAAGTGGTTATGGGATGCCCAACTTGACTCAAAAGAACAACAAAGTAATCCCCTCCTAGGAGCTCGATGTCACCTGTGTAGGTTTTTTTTTTTTTTTTTTTAAGTCCCACCTTCTAGGAGCTCTCAGTCCCCTTGAAGAAAAATACCAGCACACCTAGCTATGGTATCTGTTTTAAAGCCAAGGGATTGGGTAAGCAATAAACTGTCTCCTGAAGTCTTGCCAAGAACTTGCAGTTGGCAGACTTTTCCTTTATAGGCCCTGGGGGTTTAGATGTACAACACTCTTTGTCTTGCAGCTATGGATAGAATTGCTTTTAGGCCTTTTGCTGGGCTGGTTCCTTTCCAGGCTAAGCAGTGGAGCTCCCGCCTTCAGCCTTCCTGCCTCCAGCAGACCCCCCCCCCCCCTTCTCTGGGGCTCCATCCCAGGCTACATAGCAGCACCTCAACCATCCATCTTCCAGGGACTCCCCTTCTGGCCAGGCTCCTCAATATTTATGGGCTTGTTCAGCCACCCTGCCAGGCCTCCTTCCGGGGATTGGCCAGATTCCCATAAATATTCAGATCAGCACCTTCTGGTCTCCATCAATTAGCTTCTAGAACCAGGGGATGGCATGCTGCAGCTCTTTGTGAGAGCGCTTCTACTTCTGTGATGTCACCTGGCTCTGTCCCAAAGCATTTAATCTTTTTAGACTCTGAAGTAGTCAGGTACGTGAAGAGGTTAAGTGCACGTTTGTAGAAGCACTGCAATATATTGTGCTTTTTATTGTATATTGTGACATGCATACATTTTGGTTATTACTAGCATTTATAAATAATATGCAATTATGGCTTTGCTTAATTACTATAATATTATTTTAATTGTAGGAATAAGTATGCCGGCAATCGGAAAGATTAAATCTCTTGTCTATTTACCTATTTACATTTTTGTAATACTTCCCTCGCTTTTGAGTGCAAGCAATGAAGAAGACACAGTAGTAGAAATAAAACAAGGGAAAGTCCGAGGATTCCATCTATCAACACTCTCTGGATCAGTTATAGCTTATCTGGGCATACCTTATGGTGAAGCTCCAACTGAAACGCAAAGGTTTAAAAAGCCAGAACCACGAAACCCTTGGCAAGGCATTTATAATGCTACTAAATATGGAAAATCCTGTTACCAATGGAGGGATGAGACCTTTGCTAGTTTTGAAGGTGCAAATATGTGGCAAGTAAACAATGAAATGAGTGAAGACTGCCTCCATCTAAATGTTTGGGTTCCATCATCCAAGCCAAAATCAGCTCAAGTCATGGTCTTCATCTACGGTGGGGCTTTTCTTGCTGGCACATCTTCCTTGGAAATATATGACCCAAGCATCCTGACTTTTTCTGAGGACATAATCGTAGTGTCAATGAACTATAGAGTTGGGGCCTTTGGATTTTTGGCATTACCAGGAAACGAGGATATTCCAGGAAATGCTGGCTTGTTTGACCAACAGTTAGCTCTTAAATGGGTTCATGAGAACATTGCTGCTTTCGGTGGAGATCCCAACAGTGTTGCTCTCCTTGGACACAGTGCAGGAGCTGCATGTGTAGGCTTTCATTTACTTTCTCCTGGAAGTCAAAACTACGTCAAACGAGTCATTTTACAAAGTGGCTCTGTTAGTGCAGCGTGGGCAATAAATACTCATAAAAGGGCAAAGAGGTTAACTTTGAAACTGGCAGAACTCCTAGGATGTCCTATTAATGATGAAAGTGCAATGGTAGATTGTCTTAAAAAGATGGATGCTACAAAGATAGTTGAAAAACAGTTATATGTTGAAACCATACACCCCTTTGTTCTTACTCGAATAACACCCATTGTTGACTATGACTTTATTAGTGATACGCCATCTAATGCTATAAAAGAGGGTTTCAAGAAAACAGAGGTTTTAATGGGTGGGACTAAGGATGATGGATATCCTTTTGTAATATCGGGTGCTCCTGGCTTTAGCTTGGAACATGACAGCCTTATAACTACAGAAGATTTGGTCAAGGGAATTACACGATTTTTTCCAACAGTTGGAGATCTTGGAAGAGAAATTATTTTATTTGAATATAAAGATTGGGAAAATAAAGACAGTAAAGCTAAGAACAGAGATGCCATGGAGCTTATTTTACGAGATTATTACATGATTTGCCCAATGAAGCATTTTTCACAGGCAGTATTAAAACACAAACTCAACATATATTTCTATGAGTTTGATCATCGATCTTCGCAAGAGGTCTGGCCGAAATGGATGGGAGTCCTCCATGGAGCCATATTGCCATTTATGTTTGGGAAAGCGCTTATCCAAGAAAGAAACTTCACTGAAGCTGAACAAAATCTTAGCAAGCGAGTTATGAAAGTGTGGGCCAACTTTGCAAGATATGGGTATGCTATTTGTTTTTTTTTTTTTTTTTTTACTAAACAATTTAAAAAACGTTTGCAGATTAAAAGACAGGATAATTTGATTCTGTATTAGACAAGCAAGTTCAAGTAGAACAAACGCAAACTTTATTAATTTTTTTCTCATTTTTGGATAGAGTAAGGGAGGGTTATAACCTCCTGTCTTTTTTTTTTTTTTTTTTTTTTAATCTGTCACACTGGGGAGATTTCCCTTCACTTACTGCACTTTATGTCCCATAGCCAAAAAAGGATGTAAGAGGAAATCCCTTCGAAGTGGGGGAAATCCCTGGTTGTCACCAGAACTACTGGTGGCAAATTGGGATTTTATTTAAATTTTACTTTATGATTATGGTAAAAGGGCAAACCGAGAGGGGGAATAAAGTATTTGCTATAGTTGAGCTTTAAAGGGAAGGCAATACACTTGCATGTCGGTTTTATTTATTTAACCACTTGCCGACCGCCCCCTGTATATATACGTCGGCAGAATGGCACGTACAGGCAGAATCACGTACCTGTACGTGACATTCTTCCGGCGGTTGGGGGGTCCGATCGGACCCCCCTCCGCCGGCGGGGACGGTCGGGATCGCTTCAGGAGCGATCCGGGACGAGGGGACGGCCAGTGGTTTCTGGCCACCCCCTCGCGATCGCTCCTGGCCAATGAAAAGCTTCCCCTTCCTGTCTATTGTATAGACAGGAAGGCGGAAGTGATGTCACGCTCGGTGTGCCGGTCTATGTGACCGGAGACGCCGAGCGGCGAACATGTTAAGGTTAGTGCACAACACTACACTGACACCAGTACAGTTAGGCACATATTCCACCCCCCTGTCACCCCCTGATCACCCCCCAGATCACCCCCTCCCCCCCCAGTCACAGTGTCACTAATTGCAGTGATCATTTTTTTACTGATCACTGCATTTAGTGTCAGTGTGACTGTAATAACTGTCAGGGCAGTTAGTTTTAGGTCCAAGGTAGCCCCCTACCCCCCCCTAATAAAGGTTTAACCCCTTGATTGCCCCCCAGGTAACCCTTTCACCCCCTTTTGCCAGTGTCACTAAGCGATCGTTTTTCTGATCGCTGTATTAGTGTCACTGCTGTCGCTAGGTAACCATTTTTTTTTTTTAGGTAACCGCCATGTTTATATAGGTTCATAAATAGGTTTATAGGTCAGGTACCCCCATATTACAACCTAAATAAAGGTTTTAACCCCCTGATTGCCCCTAGAGTTAACCCTTTCACCAGTGATCACTGTATAACTGTCACTGGTGACGCTGGTTAGCCAGTTAGTTATTTCGTTATTTAGGTTCCCCGTCAGGTTTTTATATAGCGTCAGGTACCCCCATATATTACCTAATAAAGGTTTAACCCCCTGATTGCCCCTAGTTAACCCTTTCACCCCCTTTTGCCAGTGTCACTAAGCGATCGTTTTTCTGATCGCTGCATTAGTGTCGCTAGGTAACCAGTTTTTTTTTGTATTACTGTTACGGGTGACGCTGGTTAGTTAGCTTGTTTTTTTATACTGTCAGGGCACCCGCCATTTATTACCCAATAACGGTTTAACCCCCTGATCGCCCGGCGGGTGATATCAATTAGGTTTTAGGGTCAAATAAGGTCTGCGTCGCCCCAGGTTAGTGCCAGTACCGCAAAAACCTACGCACAAAGCATACACCTCCCTTAGTGGCACAGTATCTGAACAGATCAATATCTGATCTGATCAGATCTATACTAGCGTCCCAGCAGTTTAGGGTTCCAAAAAAAACCGCATTGTTAGCGGGATCAGCCCAGATACCTGCTAGCACCTGCGTTTTCCCCCTCCGCCCAGCCCAGCCCAAGTGCAGTATCGATCGATCACTGTCACTTACAAAACACTAAGCACACATAACTGCAGCGTTCGCAGAGTCAGGCCTGATCCCTGCGATCGCTAACAGTTTTTTTGTGGTAGCGTTTTGATTCAGTCGCTTCAGTCAGGAGCTTTTTTACCTGTGAATCTCAAAAAAATAAAAAAAATAAAATAGTTGTCGTTTTATTGTTCTCTCTCTCACTCTATTCTCTCTCTATTGTTGCTCTTTTTTTACTCCATTCTATTCTGCAATGTTTTATTATGTTTTATCATGTTTTATCATGCTTGCTTTTCAGGTATGTAATTTTGTTTACTGTGTTTTAGTGTTAAGCATTTTTTTGTTTTCAGGTGCGCCATTCAGTTGCAACGCGGATTTATTTATCTTGACAGCAACAGCGTTTGCTCCCACGATACATAAAGCCGCGACTCCAACGCTGTAGGAGGTGATTTCACCACCACAGTTAAAAAAAAAGAGCATATATGCCGAAGCATGGGGGCAGCAGGGGGGGGGGAGGAGCGATTGGCTCCTAATGCCACGTACATACGGTCGAAATTCCGACCGTGTGTACACGGCATAACTTTTGCGGGAGGATGCCCCCATGCATCGGCATATATAAATGGTGCATGTATGCCCATCATTAGAAGTGGGTGGATGAAGGGAGGTATTCTAATGGTGGGCATACCCACCAATCAATCTCTTTTTTTCGTTCAGCCAAGAGGCGGCATGAAAAAAAAAAGATTACAATATATGTCCAGTATGTTGCTGGACTTTGAATGGTTATACCAGAATGATGCCTGCAGGTTTAGGTATCATCTTGGTATCATTCTTTTCAGCCAGTGATCGGCTTTCATGTAAAAGCAATTCTAGCGGGTAATTAGCCTCTAGACTGCTTTTACAAGCAGTGGGAGGGAATGTCCCCCCTCCCGGATATAAACCGCGCCATTGGGAAATTGGGAAAGCATTTTATCACACCAATCTTGGTGTGGTCAGATGCTTTGAGGGCAGAGGAAAGATCTAGGGTCTAATAGACCCCAATTTTTTCAAAAAAAGAGTACCTGTCACTGCCTATTGCTATCATAGGGGATATTTACATTCCCTGAGATAACAATAAAAATCATAACAAAGAAAAAAAATGGAAGGAACAGTTTAAAAATAAAATAAAAAAGCTAAATAAATAAAAAAAAAAACAAACAAAAAAAAAAAAGCACCCCTGCCCCCCCTTCTCTTGCGCAAAGGCGTACACAAGCGTTGGTCTGGCGTCATATGTAAACAGCAATTGCACCATGCATGTGAGGTATCACCGCGAAGGTCAGATCGAGGGCAGTAATTTTAGCAGTAGACCTCCTCCGTGAATCTAATGTGGTATCATGTAAAGGCTTTTAAAGGCTTTTAAAAATGTATGTAGTTTGTCGCCACTGCGTGTTTGTGCGCAATTTTAAAGCATGTCGTGTTTGGTATCCATGTACTCGGCCTAAGATCATATTTTTTATTTCATCAAAAATTTGAGCAATATAGTGTGTTTTAGTGCATTAAAATAAAAAAAAGTGTATTTTTTCCACAAAAAATGCGTTTGAAAAATCGCTGCGCAAATACTGTGTGGAAAAAAAAAATGCAACACCCACCATTTTAATCTGTAGGGCCTTTGCTTTAACATTATATATAGTGTTTGGGGGTTCAACGTAATTTTCTTGCAAAAAAAAAATATGTTTTCATGTAAACAAAAAGTGTCAGAAAGGGCTTTGTCTACAAGTGGTTAGAAGAGTGGGTGACGTGTGACATAGGCTTCTAAATGTTGTGCATAAAATGCCAGGACAGTTCAAACCCCCCCCAAATGACCCCATTTTGGAAAGTAGACACCCCAAGCTATTTGATGAGAGCAATGTTGAGCCCATTAAATATATTTTTTTTTTTTGTCCCAAGAGATTGAATAATGAAAAAAAAAAAATATATATATTTTTTTTACAAAAAGTTGTCACTAAATGATATATTGCTCAAACATGTCATGGGCATATGTGGAAATACACCCAAAATACATTCTGTTGCTTCTCCTGAGTACGGGGATACCACATGTGTGGGACTTTTTGGGAGCCTAGCTGCGTACGGAACCCCAAAAACCAATCACCGCCTTCAGGCTTTCTAAGGGTGTAATTTTTTTATTTCACTTCTCACTGCCAATCACAGTTTCGGAGGCCATGGAATGCCCAGATGGCATAAAACCCCCCAAAATGACCCCATTTTGGAAAGTAGACACCCCAAGCTATTTGCTGAGAGGTATTGTGAGTATTTTGCAGATGTCGCTTTTTGTCACAAAGTTTTGAAAATTGAAAAAAGAAAAAAAAATTTTTTTTTCTTTACTTTCTTCATTTTCAAAAACAAATGAGAGCTGTAAAATACTCACCATGCCTCTCAACAAATAGCTTGGGGTGTCTACTTTCCAAAATGGGGTCATTTGGGGGGGTTTTGTGCTATTTTGGCATTTTATGGCCTTCGAAACTGTGATAGGTAGTGAGGAGTGAAATCAAAAATTTGCACCCTTAGAAATCCTGAAGGCGGTGCTTGGGTTTCGGGGCCCCGTACGCGGCTAGGCTCCCAAAAAGTCCCACACATGTGGTATCCCCATACTCAGGAGAAGCAGCAAAATGTATTTTGGGGTGCAATTCCACATATAACTATGGCATGTGTGAGCAATATATCATTTAGTGACAACTTTTTGAAAAAAAAAAAAAAATCTTTTTTATTTTTGTCTTTATTCAATCACTTGGGACTAAAAAAAAAAATATTCAATGGGCTCAACATGCCTCTCAGCAAATAGCTTGGGGTGTCTACTTTCCAAAATGGGGTCATTTGGGGGGGTTTTGTACTTCTCTGCCATTTTAGCACCTCAAGAAATGAAATAGGCAGTCATAAATTAAAAGCGGTGTAAATTCCAGAAAATGTACTCTAGTTTGTAGACGCTATAACTTTTGCGCAAACCAATAAATATACGCTTATTGGCATTTTTTTTACTAAAGACATGTGGCTGAATACATTTTGGCCCAAATGTTTGACTAAAATTGAGTTTATTAGATTTTTTTTATAACAAAAAGTAGAAAATCTCTTTTTTTTTTTTTTCAAAATTTTCGCTCTTTTTCCGTTTATATCGCAAAAAATAAAAATCACAGAGGCAATCAAATACCATCAAAAGAAAGCTCTATTTGTGGGAAGAAAAGGACGCAAATTTCGTTTGGTTACAAAATTGCATGACCGCGCAATTACCAGTTAAAGTAGTGCAGTGCGAAATTGAAAAAAAAGACCTCTGGTCCTTTGGCTGCCAAATGGTCCGGGGCTGAAGTGGTTAATTGTATATTTGGTAAAGTGTAGCTCTAGGCAAAACTTCTTTTTTTTTTTTTTTGGGAGATTTTCCACTCTATTTGTAATCTTAATCATAACAATAGTGCAGCGCAACATTTACACTACATTAAATGTCCCTAAACAAATCCCTTTCACTTTGCTCCAATGTGTAATAAAAGTTTTGCACAGGGGTTTGCATGCTTGCGTGGAAAGTCCTTCCTGACTTTCCACAGAAGCATGCAAACCCCTGTGCAAAACTATTTTTATTACACCTTGGTCATTGTAGCATGTGAATAGGATTTGTTGTAATTTTAAAGAGTTACTAAACCCAAGACCCTGCATTTACTATATCAGCTCTCCCACAGTACACAGAACATGGAAATGCAATTTTTAGTAAATATAAACTGCTAAATACCCTTTTCCCATCATCAGAATATAGCAGTCTTGTGACAGCTTGGAGGAGTTTTCATTCTTCTCTGACTGGCCTATGAGGCAGTTGAAATAAAAAAAAAAAAAAAAAAACTGGAGTGGGTGCACCAACCTTGTGAATTACCCAAGTAATATTAAGTAAAATCAAAAATGGACAAAAAGCAACCAGGACTGTGTCCAACACACCAGAGGACCTTCCGGTTAGCAGATGTGTTTAGACGGGGGGATCCTCTCTTCCTCAAAGCTCTGAGTCAGCCATCTGGAAGGTCCTCCCGCGTGTTGTCCACCATGGACTGATATGCTTTTACTATCCACTTATTTGTGAGTATGTTTCCTCCATTTTTGATTTTAATAAATATTACTTGGGTAATGCACAAGGTTGGTATGCCCCCTGCCTTCTTTTTATTTTTTTAATGATCATTATTTTACAAATAACTACTAATATAGGGTGCACCCGTGATATAGGTTTTGCAGATTATGGTAGAGAAGCAATAATTTTCCCAATAAAATCTATCCAAACCCAAGAATAAAACTGTAATATATTTGCAGCTAGCTCGTTCTTTTGGTCACTGCTGTGGGTTGTGTTTTTTTTTTTTTTTTTTTTTAATAAAGGATGTAATCCTTAATTTTCACCTGATGATCCTGTATTGGATCAATTTGCCCTGTGCTATAGGGCATATAAGGGTGTTACAGGTCATTTGCTCATTTCCCTCAAGCTACTGTAGAACTGGCTAGTGCCATAAAGAACCCCTGGCCCAAACAGAGTTAAAAGACAAGCAGCAACTATACTGTAACCAATAGTATGGTGAGAGTTTGTATATTTGCAGAAAAGAGTTACTTTCTCCTGTTACATCTTAAACACAAATCATATTGTAACTATAGGTCATCTATCCAAAGAATCATCACTTTTTTTTTTTTTCAGAACACCTCATAATCCTGAAGACCACTTTACCTGGCCTCTTTACACCGACGAAGATGAAAAATATGCAGTCCTAAAGACCGGTTCCTGGGAAGTTAAAAATAATCTTTATTCTAAACGTTGTCTGTTTATGAATTCTGTCCTTCCAAAACTTGCTAGACAACTAGGTAATATATTTTATATATTTTTGAAATAACATTGCCAAATTCATTTTAAAATGAAGTAGGAAGGTCAGTAAAAGCCAGTTGGTAGAGAAACCTGCGGTGGTTCCTATGCATAACACTGCTGTCTATGCAAGTTGTCTGTTTTTAATAGTTCTATATCTGGAAACTAATTAAAGGCAATCACACAGCAAACCATTTCATTTTATATTATCAGCATCGTAATAAAAATACAAACCATAGTTATTTTCGACAATCCAATATAAGCTTACTGGAAATATCATCTTTTAATGTTGTTAGTGCTGCCTGTCTACTGGCCATCTTTCCACAACTTCCTGGATTCCCTGCATGCTTTGTAACTTCTCCTATGCTGTTTACTTTCAATTTCTAAAGACTACATATCCCATGGTACCTTGCTGCCTACAAGCGGTAGTTCCTATATAGAATCCACCTCCTGAAACTCATGAACACCTCCTGAAACTCATCCTCTCAGCACCTCTGTAGTTCAGAAGGCAGGCTCTGTGACACAGGGCATAGTGGATACATGTCACAGAATCCTAAATGTGTGGGAATAGGATTAGGCTAGAAATAATTGAAATGCAATATGGAAATGAATGAGTGTACATTTTGACCACACATATGCATTAGGACATGTGTTTTTTTTTTTTTTTCCCCTATAGGTGTTGTAGGATTGTCAGGGCTTTTGAGAAATGGGGCTGCGCCAATTGGCAAGAAAGCCATTTTAATCTGGTAACACTGATGCAGAAGAACAATGAGTTGTCATACTAATTCTATTAAAACAATTGAGCCTTAAATTCCAGCATATACAAAACTGATTTTAGAACATGGGTGATATTTCTACTACTGGACACAATTCTAGAGATTTAACAGGAACAGACAGCTGTAGACAATAGAACAAGGCAACTAGCTGTGAATTGACACTAAACAATCATCAGGGGAAAGAAGGTAGTTTAATACTGGTGACATTAAATTGCTTAATAGTGAGCCACATGTTTATGTTAAAAAATACGACTTTTTATCAGCTTCTAAATACCACCGCCAGAGATCCCCAGATATTGATGATGACTTCGGCCCTTGCATTCTCTTCTTGGCACTTGCAACCATCGCCTCTCTAAGGCTTCATTAAAGCTTCTTCACTGCTGCATGAAAGACCCAAATACTTTATGCAGGTCACCACCACATGGTATAGGTTATGCTGTGACACAATACTTCTGCTCCCACCAATGGGACAGGTTCCTGTATGTTTAAAATGTATTTTTACTAACTGGTTCTGAGGCACTTGCTTCTTAAAGGGATCCTCCAGATGTTTTCTTTGCAGAAAAACCCAACCCAAAAACGTGTATCTCTTTAAAGGTTTTGGCTATACTTAATTTTTAAATGTTAGAATATGCTTTATGCACACCATTGAGATCATTTCTCTTTACATCCTGGTCCCAGAGGCACAACAGGAAGTAAGGGGCATTCCCCTCTGGGGCAGTTTTCACAAATGCATGCCCATATGGAAGATTTGTATCTAACATCTAGTTCTGCTAACAACTGTAAAATGTATTTTCTCTTTCCTACTTGGTGACAATGTCCACCAGTACAGATAGAAGGGTAAATCTTATATATAATAAGCACTCGTGCCAATCTATTTCCTAGTGTGCAGCAACTGTCCCAAAACAAATGTTTAAAATTGCAAATAACACAATATAATATATGTACTAGGCAGTACTTGCAAAATCATTTACAACTGTGTTGAAAAACAAAATACTGTTGTGGTCAATCTTAATAAAGTGCTCAGTCTCAGAGTTAATCAACTGTGTTAGAACAAGAAACTTTACTCATCAGATGGAGTTGACCCCTTTTGTTATATAACAAAAAAGGTAATTCTCGCTTTGCGGTCACCCAGGAACCAGATGGTGTCCTCCGGCAATTGCTTGTTATCCTCTCCTCGTGGTGGTGTTTAGTAGTCCAATGGCTACAATATCAAAGCAACCAACCAATCCATTTAAAAAGAGGGACCTCCTTATAGCGTAAATTTTTTATCCTTCTTTTTTTTTTTTTTTTTTTTTTTTTTTTTTGTGACTGCAACATTATGGCGGCCACATCAGACAATTTTGACACATTTTTGGGATAATATAAAATATGCTATAAAAATGCATTTTTTTTTTTTTTTACTGTAAAAATGTCACTGGCAGTGAAGGGCTTAACTGTTCCCTGGGAGGTGATTCTAACTGAAGTGGGAGGGGACTGACTAGAGGAAGTGACGGATCGTGGTTCCAAGCTAATAGGAACACTATCTGTCACTCCTCACAGAACAGATTTGTGTGTTTACACACACTTCCGTGTTCTGTCCCTCATGCTCGCGATCGCTTGTGGCTGGCGGTCATCACGGCCATGAGCATCGTCACCCCCGCAGTGCAGCAGGCACGCATGCCTGCTATCACGATCCTGCGAGCTGACGTATAGCTATGACTGTTCGTGGGATCGTGCTGACCTGCCGCAGTAAAATGACGGCGGCTGGTCAGCAAGCGGTTAGATATTCCTGTAAGCTAAAAAAACAATAGCACATATGATTGCCTAACATTTACCCTGCATTGTTTATACACTTATTTTATTTTCTTCACTACAGGGACAACTTTTGATGGGAATTTGTGGAGTGAGTCAATAAAATCAGAAGACAGTTGCTATAAGGATGAGATTTCAGGAGAAGTGTCATGCCAGTCAACATTGGATTGAAAAGTCTTCCTGACACCCCTTCCTTTTTTTCCTTCCCTTTTTTACTTTTGTAGTACACAAACTCCTTGTCATGGTTAAAGGAGAATTCCAGGTATGGATTTTTTATAAATGGGACTCAGAGATTATATTATATAATCTCTTTCTTGTCTAGCTTGGACCAATGTAACTATGCAAGTACCATACCTGGCCGATGCATCTAGAATCTGGAAATCACTGAAGTAGACAATGCTAGTCCAATGATCTCCACCAGCTTCTGAGTCCCATCCCGAGTGGCTGCATTCTGAACACTGGATCAGCTGCTTAGTACAGACGACACTCAGGGAATGCTTTGCATTTTACTGATTGAATGGGAGGGGTTCTCTGATTGGATGAGGTGGACAGGCTGGGTGGTGATGTGACATTTTCTAACTCATCCAACTAGAGAATGGTTTGCAGTGTCTACTTCAGTGATTGCCGGCTTCCATTGGTTCAAGCTAGACCAATGTAACTATGTATAAAATATCCATACCTAGAATTCTTTAAGGCCTGAGGGATTTTCCCTGGGTAGAGACCTCCCCAATACAACACTCTAATTTTGATAAGGGAACTCTATTTCAAATGACCCCCTGAGGATATCTAGAGTGCACAGTGCCCCCTATGAAAGGAATGCTAATCATTGGTGTTACAGTATGCTCATGTGAGGCAATTTGAAGTATCCATATTTGTACTTTCTTATTTCTCCCTATTTTAAGATGTGTACTCTTGTATATCAAAGTCTATTTACTGTTGTACTTAGATTATATAAAACTAGTTCAATAAAGATTTACTGAAACAGAAAACCTTTAATTGTTTAGCGTTCATTATAATATACATATTGTATTGGGTGGTTTTGTATCTTTTATTCCTTCTAAAGGACCTGTATGAGTTTTATACTGGATAACAAAAGGAATGAATTTAAAAGTAACTCTGCCCATAATCCTTATCTCATTACAAATTTTTTTACTGACCAATTAAATGTTGAATAAATGCATGTGTAGTGAAGTGCATTTACGTTGCACAGTTGAAAGAGTACATAGATTTAGGGATTTCCTAACCAAGAAACCCAGAAATGCATGGATATGTTAATGTTTGGCACTGGGTTTTTGAAAATATGAGTACATAAATGAAATTCATTATTTCTTTATCTTGGATCTGATAATTCCTGCAAGTAAGAAATAAATACTAGGAGTGTATGGTTAACAATTAACTTGTACATGTTCCTGCGCATAGGACACATTTTGTATATATACAAGGGAAACTTGGCATTTTCCTATATACTGTTCCATTCCCGTATAGTTAATTACTTAATGAATGTTCTAAATCTGCCGTGTGTGTGTGTATATATAAAAAAAAAAAAAAAAACTATTTTTGTCAGTATCTATACCCAAAGACAACAACTGAATATGTTGCATCTTTATAGCTCAAAGTTGCAACATATTCAGGGATGGCTGTTTTTAATGTATTTTTGTTCAGGCTTTTTTCCCCTTTTAAAAAAATGGTGATCCTGTCCTAAGGAGACTTTCAATCATCCACTCATCCTCCATTCTTAGATTCTGTTCCATTCATAGAAGCTGTAATATAGCTATGGAGCAGCTGGGCCAAACGGGTGGGCATATTTGGGTTCTCTTGAGTAGACATGTGCAATTCGTTTTGTTTTTTTGTTCGTTCGTTCGTTCGTTCGACTCGAACGAATCCGAAAAACAACAAAAAATTTTTTTTGTTGAATTGGTAATTTTCCGTGTCCCTTACAATGGTGCTGCTAAACGTGCTTCGAATGGATTGAACAAAAAAATTCGTACATTCGTAACTTTTTTTTTTCAATTCGTAATATTTTTTTTATTTATTTTTTTTTTTTTTCGATTTGTAATTTTCCGTGTCTCTATTGAACAAAAAAATTTGTACATTGGTAACTTTTTTTTTTTTTTTTTTTTTTTTTTCGATTCGTAAATTAACATGTAATAATAGCATACACATTACATAAAATTATGAATTATGCTCCGATTATGAATGTTACGAATAAATACGAATGCGTCCGAAAATTAAACTAACTCGTACGAATCGTTACGAATACGAACACCGATGACTTACGAATGTATGAATCGTTACGAATCAACGAAAAAAAAACCAAATTTTTTTGTTGTGCACATGTCTACGCTTGAGTGCTTATGGAAGTCCCTGGAAACCAGGTTTATTTTTTTTTTTTTTTTGGGGACCATTGATATTTATACAGCGATCAGAGCTAAAAATAGCCACTGATTCCTGTATAAATGTCACTGTCAGGGAAGGGGTTAGATGTGTCCCGTCTCTGACTAGAGGAGACAGATTGTTGTTCCTACTTGATAGGAACACGCGATCGGTCTCCTCTCCCCTAGAGACAGATCATGTCCCGAGCGATCGTTGGTGCCCGGCTGTCATCGGCCCGACAGGAACACGCATCAGCCTAGGGGACACGTTGTGGGTGTGCGCCTGCTACAGCGTCTCAAAGCGCCTATGCACAGCGATGACTGCATGCGCAGGGGAGCCAACCTGCTGCAGTATAACGGCTGGTCGGGAAGGGGGTTAAAGATCAAGCAGGTGAATTGGTCATTGAATTCAATTGGGTAACAAGCATAAGAAAAAAATTGAAACCTATGTGGTTAGGTTCTAGTGCAGTAGTCTCCAAACTTTCTAAACAAAAGGCCAGTTTATTGTCTGTCAGACTTTAGGGGGCCAGACTGTGGCCAGTAGGAGTTTTTAATGGGGAGTGGGGAGGAGGAGAGGGAGAATAAATATATTCTGGTAAAATACAAAAGATGTTATGCTGAGTAAATGGATACCTAACATGTCACGCTTTAAGACTTCTGTCTGTCAGGAGGACGCATCAGGCAGCTTCTCCCTGATTGGCTCCCCCCCCATGCTACCAGCACACCCACCATGTATTCTGGGCTCCGCTTGCCCACCGGCGGGCTTGAAACTGACTTGGCGGGTGGAGGGGAGGGATAAGAGCAGACACTTCTTGCTGTGACATGTATGATGTCACTTCCAGATCAGCCTATCAGTAGCCTCGGCTAGCATAGCTGGGAAGGAATATATTGCAATGAGATCTGCATTGCGATGCAGTGGGTCCCGATGAAGACATGCAGGGTCTTTATTAACTTCCAGAAGATTTACATCCCCCCCCCCCCCGACTGACCCAAAACGATATCTACTTTTTTTTTTTTTTGGTGTATATGTGTGTAATATATATAATAATATTCTCTCCATATCTCCAGTAAACTCAAGTTTTGCCATAAATTTAGACCAATGCTTTTGACACAAAAAATTTTGACTAATTTATACAAACTATACCATCTAACCAATAGCTTTTAGTTAATTTTCTATTGTGTTTAAATCTGTTGCTTAGTTATACACTGCTCCTATCATTCTCTCCACTTGTTGATCCTCTAATTTCATACCAATTTCTTTTTCCCATTTTTCTATATAGGGAGGTATCTCGTGTCCTTCCAAATCTGTTTAATATTCCATACACTTTGGATATACCGTGTTTTAATGGAGTTTGTACACCACATAATTTTTCCAGTGGATTTAAGTTCTTTCTATTCCTAATTGGTTGCGGTAGTGTGTTTACCAAGTGGTTTTAATTGGAAATATTCCCAATCACTTATCTTCCACCCATTTTATTTCCAATAGTGTTCTCATCTTCTCATGTTGTGTAGTGATGTCCCTTATTTGTGCATTCCCCATTCTAATACCCAATTCTAGTGTCCCCTTCCCTGGGCCAAAAATGTTTTCCGGTAAGTGCAATCAGGAGTGAATTATATACCCTTTTTATTTATTTATTTATTTTTTTCGCTTTTTATAGTGCATCAAATATTTTAAACATGTTCTTTTTTTTTAAATTATAAATATTTTTATCTTTATTTGTTTTTCTTTTTCATACAAAAAAAAAATAAAAACACAAAATACATACACACATTTAATTTCCATAAACTCCTTTTCTCACAGTTTGCTAAAAAAATTACCTTTAACCTGTAGTTCTTTTATACCTCCCACCTTTCTTTTGTTACTTCTAATGTATTCCCTTCTTTTCCTGTCCCATTCCCCTTACCTTTATACTCTCTCTATCCCCTCTGTTTTGCCTATACGGTATTCTTCCCCGTTTAGTCTCCCACCCCCTTATCCATTACATTGGGCATCCCTGCTTATCCATCCATGTTTTCCACATTTTTACAAATTCTTTCATATTTCCTCTCCTTGTGTATACCGTTCTTTCCCTCCATATTGTTTCTGTTATTAATCTCGCCCATTCTCTTTCCGTTGGGGGTTTTTCAGCCTGCCATCTTTGCGCTATTAACTTTCTTGCCTGGAATAGACATCTCATCACTGCTTTGGTTACCCAAGGGCCTCCTACTATTCCTTCGTCCAAACCTAGTATACACAGTCTGGGACTCATTTCTAACCTCGCGCCGTACACTGTGTTCAGCGTATCGAGAATTTCTGACCAGTAACGAAACAATTTCGGACATTTCCATATCATATGTGCTAGGTCCCCAGTATCTTGACACCAGGGGGACCTGGCGTCCTTTCTCCACCCGAAATCAAAGAGTCTCTTAGGAGTGTAGTATGTCCTGTGTAATAACATCAGGTATGAGACCCTTTGTGCGGGCGAGACCGACACCATGTGTCCCTTCTCAAGTATTCTCAGCCATTGTTCATCTGACAGGGTTCCGAATTCTTTTTCCCACTTCCTCCTGCTCTTAAGTCGTACTGGACTTTCTACACTGCCTTTGCATATATATGGGTAAATTTCTGCTATGAATCCTTTGGTCTTGTCTTGGGAGCCTATTCTTTGATATACCGGAGAGTTGGCCCAGTTTGGTCCTTGTTTCGCAAATTGCCTATTTAAGGCGTGCCTGATTTGTAGATATTTATAGAATGAGTGTTTCGGTAGGTCGTAGTCTGTTCTTAATGCGGTGAATGTCTTTAGTATCTTTCCCTCGTATAGCTGAACTAGCTTAACTATCCCCTTTATCTCCCACTCTTTAATCTTCCCTACCTTCTCCACTTCCTGCAGGTTTTTGTTATTCCAGAGGGGGGTGTGTTTTGTCATGCCCTCCAACCCTTTTACTGCTTTTAATGCTTTCCAGACTTTTAACCCAAGCCTCACCGTGGGGGTTCTATAACAAAATGAATTTGCCTCAAGAGCTTCTATTATTGATCTGTGCGGAGTACCTGCAATCATTAGATCCTTATTACCTCCTCCAACCCCCCCTATATGTTGCAGTTGGGCGGCTAGGAAGTAGCTTCGTGGATGCGGCAGTGCCATCCCGCCCTTTCTTGTTCCTAGTTGTAGTATTTGTAAACCTATCCTAGGCTGGCCTCCTTTCCATATAAGTTCTCTAAACAACGTGTCGATTTTCCTGAACCATTTTTTATCTATCCATGTCGGGCAGTTATGCATCAGATACAGAAGCTGTGGCTGCCACAGCATCTTAATCAAATTACATCTCCCCGCCACCGATAATGGGAGGCGTCTCCAGATTGCAATTTTAGATTTAAATTTAGCTAGTAATGGTGCGATATTATCATTGATGTAATTATTAGGGTTCTTCTTTATATTTACACCTAAATATTTAATTTGTTCGACCACTTCTAGCTGTAGGCTATCCGGTGTCCTCTGGTTCCCTAGGGGGTCTATAGGCATTAGTGCAGATTTTTCCCAATTTATGGTCAGCCCCGAAATTTTCCCGAAATCTATGAGGATGTTCATCACCTGCCTGGGGGATTGCTCCGCATCCCCCAGGAAGAGGAGGACATCATCCGCATATAATGCGATTCTCTCTTCTCCCCCCTTTCTTCTAAACCCCTGTATGTTCGTATCTGATCTAATTACGCTGGCCAGCGGCTCCATTGCCAGAGCAAAAAGCAAGGGGGACAATGGGCACCCCTGTCTTGTCCCCCTCTCTAACTGAATTTTATCAGAGAAGTCATTATTAACCCTGATTTTAGCGCTGGGACCCGTATACAAGGTTTTAATCCATTCAATAAATGAGGGGCCAAATCCAAATTCCCTTAAAACACGCCATAGGTATCCCCATTCTAAACTATCAAAAGCTTTGACCACATCAAGGGCCATAACCACCCTTGTCCCTGTATCCTCTGTTGGTATCTGCATATTGAGATACAGCCTCCTGATATTTATACCGGTGGATCTACAGGGGATAAATCCTGTTTGGTCCGGGTGTATAAGTCTAGGAATAATTTTATTTAGTCTGATTGCCATAACTTTCGCAAGTATTTTAGCATCCGCACAGAGCAAGGAAATAGGTCTGTAAGACTTAGTCTCTAGCGGGTCCTTCCCCTCCTTATGTAGAACTATTATTGTTGCTTCCGTCATAGACGTTGGCAACCTCCCCTCCTCTTTCGCCCAGTTGAATACCTTAAGAAGCTCTGGCAATAGTACTTTCCCATATTGTTTATAGGTTTCTACTGGGAGGCCGTCTGGTCCTGGTGATTTCTGATTGGCCATTTCTTTCACCGCCAGTTGGATTTCTTCCAACGTTAGCGGTGCCTCCATTATCCCTCTTTCTTCATCTGTGAGAACCAGAATATCGACGTTTCTGAAGAATATGTCCATTTCCCCTTCCTCCACCGTCCCGCGCGATCTATACAGTTTTTCATAATATAATCTAAAAGTTTCTGTAATTACTGGCTTTTTAGATGATATTTCACCTTTTTCAGTCTTGATCACAGGGACGCTGGAGGGAGGAGAATTGGTTCTCACTAAATGTGCCAACATTTTCCCAACTTTTTCCCCCTCTCCGTAAGCTACCTGTTTCTGGAACAATCTCTTATTCTCTGATTTCTTGATAACTATATCTTTATATTCCTGTTGTTTAGTTAGCCATACGCTTTGTGTATCCGGTGTGGGGTTATTGACGTAATCTCCCTCTGCTTTCATCAGCTCTCTCTTAATCCTACTCTCCCATTCCCTTGTGGTCTTTTTAATTTTTGATACTGATTGAATAAGAATACCTCCTTAGATACGCCTTCAGTGCGTCCCACATTATTCCTCTTGTCACCGACTCATTATTAAATTTTATAAATTCTTCCAGTTTAAATAACACCTCATTTGGGTCCCCTATTAATTCGAACCAAACTGGGTTCATTTTCCATACTACAGGGGATCTTTTCCCTTCTAAATTTATTGAGACAACCAATAGTTCATGGTCAGATATTACTCTAGGGTGATATTCTATATCCCTTATGGTTTGGCATGCTTCTTCGTTTCCCAAGGCTAGGTCTATCCTTGAGAGCGTGGAATAGGAGCTTGAGTAACATGAGAATTGCCGCACACCTGGATTCCGCGCCCTCCACATGTCAAAGAGCCCTGCTTCCTGTAAGAACTGATATAATCGACTCTTATCTACTTTCTGGCCATGTACACCCAGTGGGAACCTATCAAGTTTTCTATTGATAACCTCGTTAAAGTCCCCTACTGCTATAACCGGTACCCCAACTTTGTCTGTTAAAAATTCCAATAGCCTATACATTACATCAAGTTTGAACGGAGGGGGAATGTAAATATTTGCTAGAACATATTCTCGGTTTTCAATTACACAGTGCAAAAAAATATACCGTCCATCTCTATCTATACTGATCTGCCGACAGGAAAACCCAAACTCTTTCCTTACCATCACAGCCACTCCTCTTGAATAAGAGGTGTGGACTGAGTGGAATTGGCATTGATATTTCTTGCTTTGGTTTTGTAACTTAGAGTCTTGAGTTAGGTGCGTCTCCTGTAGGCAGATCAGTCCTACCCCACTCCTCTCCAGGGTCTCTACCACTGCTGCTCTCTTCGCCGGTGTGCCCAACCCCCGTACATTCCAGGAGCCAATTCTCAGTATCCTAGTCTGCATGCTTTAACGTGGGAGAGAGAGAAAAAAAGAAAAAAAAGGGGGAAAAAGGATATGTACACAGAAAGAGAATGTTATGTCCCAGGTACTCTACTCCCCTGCCCTTGTTAGAGGAGAGGAAACTGTAAGGGGTAAAAGGTTCTAATGTAGAGGTCAATTGATCCCATCTTATACTTATACTATACTTGTACTATAATGCTCACCCATCCTACCGCTACATAGGACCCGGAAGAGAGGAATAATAACATATAAAAAGTAAGAGAAAAAAAAAAACAAAGGAGAGATGAGAAGAAAGGGCAAGGTAACCAAGCCTTTAACCAGAGGGAATACCCAGTGTGAGCAAAAAAATCTTTCACCTGTCTTAATATTCTTCTCTACGTGAAAAAGTGCTAATCTTTTTTTCTAAATGCTTATCTAACAATATTTTTAGCTTACTGCTTACTTCCGTGTAAATTAAATATTTTTCCCGTGTTTGACTTCGTTGCATTTTCACCCCCCCCTCCCCCCTTATACCATTCTAGGTTATCCCTAAGGACTTCTTTTGTGACCGTTACCACACACCCTTTACCCACAGACTTCCCCCCCCTCCCCCCCCCCCTATGCTTATATACAAATCCCCTCCCAGCCCACCCCCATCCTTACACACACTGGCAACTGTGTTTTGCCCCTCCCCCCGCCCATTCATTCCTTACTTGTGCTATATGGCTCCTTCCACCCTCTGATCCCTGTGCGTATATTTTCCCTGAGACACCTCCCCTCTCATCCCTCTATATTTATTCCTCTATCCCTAAACCCGTCATCCCCTCGTTTTAATCATTAATTGATCTTTCCGGTCTTCCAACCATGTTGTCACGTTTGCTGGGGAATCAAAAAAAAAAGTCTCTCCCATTGCTACCACACGTAGCCTAGCTGGGTACAGTAAAGCATAAGTAACATCAAATTTCTGAAGTTTGCGTTTGATTTCTATAAAATCTGCTCTACGCTTCTGCAAGTCAGGTGAAAAATCAGGGTACAGTGAGATTTTAGCTCCCTTGTAGAAAATGCTCCCCATCTCTCTAGCCCTGCGGAGGAGCATAACTTTGTCCTTAAAGTTCAAGAATTTCATTAGTATAGATCTAGGATGCCCTCCCTGGGGTGGGGGTCTAAACGGGACCCTATGCGCCCTTTCAACTGAGAACTGTTGTGAAAAAGTCTCTCTTCCAAACATTTCGATAAGCCACTTTTCCATGAATACAATTGGATCCGATCCTTCACTTTTTTCCGGGAGGCCTACCAGCCTCACATTGTCCCTTCGGAGTCTGTTCTCCATTTGGTCCAGTTTTCCTGCAAATTTATCTGATTGTTCTTTTAGGTTTTTAACCTCTTGGCTTATTGGGTACATGTCATCCTCTATTTGGCTAATTCTCCCTTCTGCTGCTGTTATTCTGTCAGCCGTTCTTTCCAGCTCATGGCGCATCAGGGACAGTTCCTCTTTGATATTTTTCATTTGGTCACATAACTCCCCTAGGGACTGTTTACATGTGTTAACTGCCGCCAGTACGTCCTTTAGTGTCGGCTCTCCTTCAGCCGATGGTACCTGAGCTGAAGCCAAATCTGATTTTCCAGGGGCTCCTACATTTTTATTGGTTGTGCTCTTTGCTCCTCCTATAGCGGCCCCCGCAGCGACTGTCTGGTTGTTTATTTGCCCTTGGCTCTTTCTGTCATTTGACACTTTCGCCTGGATTTGCTGTCCCCCTTTGGTTGGACTATGGACTGGGGTATGAGCATACTTTTCCAGCTTTGCTGCAGCTGCTGATGCCCCATTTGTTAATGTGGGCTGGGACCCTTTTTCCTTATCCTTGGCTGATCTTAATGATTGTGTCCCAACACTCTCCAGGTTGGCCTGCTCTTCCCCTCTCCTCCTTGCTGACATGTTGCCCCCTCTGGGGTCCAACCCAGTCAAATACCGGCTTTAGGATAAATTTTATAAAAAGCAGTCCTCTGGTGGCCCAAAAAAAAAAAAAAAAAAAAAAAAAAAAAGGGGGGGGAGAGCCAAAGCCAAAAAGCAGGACAAGGGGGACAGTCCTATATGTAAATCACAGCCTATGACCGAGCCAGAGTGGTTGAAATTAAAGGAGGATACAAGTGCAGGAGGGTACGTATGTATTCACGTATATTCACGTATATATGCACACCACAGCGTTTCTATTTGCAGTCCTTAATTGCAGCAGAGCATATAATAGGCAGATATGCGCATCACAATGTTTTCACACAGTTTATATTTTGCGAGTATCAGTCCTCAGACTGCGTTTACGTTTTTTGCGTTAAAAAAGGAGCTTAGGAGGACGCCAGTACCCCTGCACAGCGCAGCCGTAGAAAAAAAAGAAAAAACCAGACCGCAGGGATCTGTCTTACAGAAGCCGGGTAACATGCACAACACCTCTTATCCTGTGTCTCTAACAATCCTCAGGTGAAGCGACACAAGATCAACGCTGGGCAAATGTGCAAATCACACACTCAGTTTATATATTTCTTTTTCCTTTTCCCCCTTTTTTTAGCAGCAGGGAAGCAGAGGAGAAAAACAAAAAAAGAAAAAACACCGCTCCGCTAGTTGCAATGAGGGGGGGGAGTAAATTATGCAGTGTCTTCTCACCTCTCTTAGGCAGACTAAGAGTCTCCTTGGGGATCCCCCCTCCTCCGGTATATTATCTTCTCCCTTCCGCGGTGTGTACAGCTCCAAGAACCGGCATGTAGGTCTGAATGTCCCGCCGCTCTCTCTCACTGGCGGCGAGGCAGGAGATAGCGTGTGACGTCACGTTCGGCCCGCTTCGGTTGTTTCCGTATAGACACGCTACGGTTCTGCACTAGATGTGCCGCCTGACTGTGCTAGGTGTCTCGGGCTGATCTCGGGGATCTCCGGGCTGGATGCAGTGTGCCGCTATGAAAAGGCAGTCACGGGTAGGGATGGGCCCGGTGCTCGATGCGAACCCACGTTCGCATCGAGCACCGGGCGTTCGCTCGCTCGGCGAGCCCAGAACTATTTTGGCCGCTCGCATCACGTTCGTGTGATGCGAGCGGCCCCGCAATGCATTGCGGCCGGCGCGGCCGGCGCAGTGCATTGCTGGCTGATGATTGGCCAAGCATGCACTGTGACCCCGCATGCTTGGCCAATCACAGCCCCGGAAACTCGAAGAGCCATAATTGGCTACAGGCACGACGCCTGTAGCCAATTACAGCTCAGGGGCTTTAGTACACGCCCCCCCCCTATAAAAGGCCGCCACGCCGTCTGCGCCGGTCACATGCTGTTCCGGCGCAGATAGAGCAGGATAGATCTGTGACACTCTGCTGGATTTAGTTAGTTAGAGAGATTTACTTAGAGAGATTGAGTTAGATAGATTGATTTACAAAGATTGATTTAGAAAGAGGGGCTTGTAGTGTGTTCGTGGCAGGCAGGCAGAGCTCCTATATTTTGTTCCCAGAAGCACCTATAGGACTTGTAGTGTGTTCGTGGCAGGCAGGCAGAGCTCCTATATTTTGTTCCCAGAAGCACCTATAGGACTTGTAGTGTGTTCCTGGCAGGCAGGCAGGCAGAGCTCCTATATTTTGTTCCCAGAAGCACCTATAGGACTTGTAGTGTGTTCGTGGCAGGCAGGCAGAGCTCCTATATTTTGTTCCCAGAAGCACCTATAGGACTTGTAGTGTGTTCCTGGCAGGCAGGCAGAGCTCCTATATTTTGTTCCCAGAAGCACCTATAGGACTTGTAGTGTGTTCCTGGCAGGCAGGCAGAGCTCCTATATTTTGTTCCCAGAAGCACCTATAGGACTTGTAGTGTGTTCGTGGCAGGCAGGCAGAGCTCCTATATTTTGTTCCCAGAAGCACCTATAGGACTTGAAGTGTGTTCGTGGCAGGCACACAGAGCTCCTATATTTTGTTCCCAGAAGCACCTATAGGACTTGAAGTGTGTTAGTCCCATCACACAGAGATCATATATTTTGTTCCCAGAAGCACCTATAGGACTTGAAGTGTGTTAGTCCCATCACACAGAGATCATATATTTTGTTCCCAGAAGCACCTATAGGACTTGAAGTGTGTTAGTCCCATCACACAGAGATCATATATTTTGTTCCCAGAAGCACCTATAGGACTTGAAGTGTGTTAGTCCCATCACACAGAGATCATATATTTTGTTCCCAGAAGCACCTATAGGACTTGAAGTGTGTTAGTCCCATCACACAGAGATCATATATTTTGTTCCCAGAAGCACCTATAGGACTTGAAGTGTGTTAGTCCCATCACACAGAGATCATATATTTTCTTCCCAGAAGCACCTATAGGACTTGAAGTGTGTTAGTCCCATCACACAGAGATCATATATTTTCTTCCCAGAAGCACCTATAGGACTTGAAGTGTGTTAGTCCCATCACACAGAGATCATATATTTTGTTCCCAGAAGCACCTATAGGACTTGAAGTGTGTTAGTCCCATCACACAGACCTATATTATGTTCCCAGAGGCACCTATAGGACTTGAAGTGTGTTAGTCCCATCACACAGAGATCATATATTTTGTTCCCAGAAGCACCTATAGGACTTGAAGTGTGTTAGTCCCATCACACAGAGATCATATATTTTGTTCCCAGAAGCACCTATAGGACTTGAAGTGTGTTAGTCCCATCACACAGACCTATATTTTGTTCCCAGAAGCACCTATAGGACTTGAAGTGTGTTAGTCCCATCACACAGAGATCATATATTTTGTCCCAGAAGCACCTATAGGACTTGAAGTGTGTTAGTCCCATCACACAGAGATCATATATTTTGATCCCAGAAGCACCTATAGGACTTGAAGTGTGTTAGTCCCATCACACAGAGATCATATATTTTGTTCCCAGAAGCACCTATAGGACTTGAAGTGTGTTAGTCCCATCACACAGAGATCATATATTTTGTTCCCAGAAGCACCTATAGGACTTGAAGTGTGTTAGTCCCATCACACAGAGATCCTATATTTTGTTCCCAGAAGCACCTATATGACTTGAAGTGTGTTAGTCCCATCACACAGACCTATATTTTCTTCCCAGAAGCACCCATAGGACTTGAAGTGTGTTAGTCCCATCACACAGAGATCCTATATTTTGTTCCCAGAAGCACCTATAGGACTTGAAGTGTGTTAGTCCCATCACACAGAGATCCTATATTTTGTTCCCAGAAGCACCTATAGGACTTGAAGTGTGTTAGTCCCATCACACAGAGATCTATATTTTCTTCCCAGAAGCACCCATAGGACTTGAAGTGTGTTAGTCCCATCACACAGAGATCCTATATTTTCTTCCCAGAAGCACCCATAGGACTTGAAGTGTGTTAGTCCCATCACACAGAGATCCTATATTTTGTTCCCAGAAGCACCTATAGGACTTGAAGTGTGTTAGTCCCATCACACAGAGCTCCTCTATATTTTCTTCCCAGAAGCACCTATAGGACTTCTAGTGTGTTAGTGGCATCACACAGAGCTCCTATATTTTCTTCTCAGCAGCACCCACAGGACTTCTAGTGTGTTAGTGGCATCACACAGAGCTCCTCTATTTTCTTTGCAGAAGCACCCACAGGACTTCTAGTGTGTTAGTGGCATCACACAGAGCTCCTCTATTTTCTTTGCAGAAGCACCCATAGGACTTCTAGTGTGTTAGTGGCATCACACAGAGCTCCTATATTTTCTTCTCAGCAGCACCCACAGGACTTCTAGTGTGTTAGTGGCATCACACAGAGCTCCTCTATTTTCTTTGCAGAAGCACCCATAGGACTTCTAGTGTGTTAGTGGCATCACACAGAGCTCCTATATTTTCTTCTCAGAAGCACCCACAGGACTTCTAGTGTGTTAGTGGCATCACACAGAGCTCCTATATTTTCTTCTCAGCAGCACCCACAGGACTTCTAGTGTGTTAGTGGCATCACACAGAGCTCCTCTATTTTCTTTGCAGAAGCACCCACAGGACTTCTAGTGTGTTAGTGGCATCACACAGAGCTCCTCTATTTTCTTTGCAGAAGCACCCATAGGACTTCTAGTGTGTTAGTGGCATCACACAGAGCTCCTATATTTTCTTCTCAGCAGCACCCACAGGACTTCTAGTGTGTTAGTGGCATCACACAGAGCTCCTATATTTTCTTCTCAGCAGCACCCACAGGACTTCTAGTGTGTTAGTGGCATCACACAGAGCTCCTATATATTCTTCTCAGCAGCACCCACAGGACTACCGACTACAATGGCTGGAAGACCGCCAAGGGGAGGCAGAGCGTGCAGAGCCAAGAACACAGGGCAGGCAGGCTCTGTTTCTAGTGGACGTGGCCGTGGACGTGGACGTGGTCGTGCATCGTCATCAACACGTGGCCATGGGACACGCGCGTCTTTGTTTTCGGCAGCTGGACATGTGGAGCCGCATCATGCTGAAGGCTTGGTAGAATGGATGACCAAGCCCTCCTCATCCTCTCATCCTCTCTCACCCAGGCTCAGGGTACTGGCAGAGCATCATCAGCCACCCCTTCCCTAGACCCACCATGTCCTCCTGAGGAGTCCCCCGAACTCTTTGAGCACAGTGTTGGGTACATGCTCCAGGAGGATGCCCAACGATTCGAAGGCTCGGATGATGATACCCAGCTTGAGGAATCTGGCAGTACTGTTCCACCAGCTGCAGCTTACTGCCAGGTTTGCTCTAGTGGTGAAGAGGGAGGGGATGATGAGGTCACTGACTCCACGTGGGTGCCTGAAGGGAGAGAGGATGAGGAGGAGGACGAGGAGGAGGAGGAGGAGGATGCGGCGTCACATGTCCAACGAGGCAGGGTGCCCCCTGGAGGCCAGGTAGAGGCCAGCACAGCAACTGTACAACACCGCAGAGCTCCGCCTGTGCAGGGCGCTGCCTCTGCACGTTATCAGAAAAGTTCTTTGGTGTGGGCCTTTTTTGAGACGAGTGCAGCAGATCGCACCACTGCTATTTGCAATATTTGTCTCAAGCGTATCTCGCGTGGCCAAAACATCAGCCGCTTGGGCACCACAAGCATGACCAGACATATGGCGACCTGCCATGCAGCTCGTTGGCAGGCACACATAAAAGACCCACACCAAAGAACTAAGCGGACCTCTCCTTGCTCCTCCTCAGCTGGGATCTCCATCCCCACTACACCTTCAGTCCTCTCTGAAAGCTGCTCTGAGAGGACTGAAGGTGTAGAATTAGGTGTGTCACAACCAAGTACTTGCAGTACACCGACGTCCGATTGCAGCAGGCAAATTTCCCTGCCCCAGCTGCTGGACCGTAGAAAGAAGTACACTCCCAGCCATCCACATGCCCAGCGGTTGAATGCTAGCCTGGCTAAATTGCTAGCACTTCAACTGCTGCCTTTTCAGTTGGTAGACTCGGCCCCCTTCCGTGAGTTTGTTCAATGTGCGGTTCCTCAGTGGCAGGTTCCCAAACGCCACTTTTTCTCACGGAAGGCGATTCCGTCTCTCTACCGGCATGTGGAGGGCAATGTCCATGCCTCGCTGGACAGGGCGGTCAGCGGTAAGGTGCATATTACCGCTGACTCATGGTCCAGCAGGCATGGACAGGGACGGTACCTTTCTTTCACGGCCCATTGGGTCACTCTATTGGCAGCTGGGAGGGATGCAGGACAAGGTGCAGTAGTGTTGGAGGTTGTTCCGCCACCACGCCTCCAAAACGCTACTACTGCTACTGGTTGTGACACACCTCTCTCCTCCACCCCCCCCTCTTCTTCTTCCTCCAGTGCTCTGTCCTTGGAACCAGCGGTGCTCCGTAGGCGTACAAGGGGCTACGCAAGTACGCAGGCAAAAAGATGCCATGCCGTGCTTGCGCTGGTGTGTTTGGGGGACAGGAGCCACACTGGGCCAGAGGTTCTGGCAGCTCTGCAGGGGCAGGCCGAGAGGTGGTTGACGCCACGTCAGCTTAAGCCAGGAATGGTCGTTTCTGACAATGGCACCAACCTCCTCTCCGCCCTGCGACAGAGGCAGCTCACCCATGTGCCCTGCATGGCTCACGTCCTCAACCTGGTGGTGCAGCGGTTCTTGGGCAGGTTCCCAGGCTTACAGGATGTCCTGAGGCAGGCCAGGAAAGTCTGTGTGCATTTCCGCCGATCTTATAATGCCAGTGCTCGGCTGACTGAGCTGCAAAAGGAGCTGAACCTGCCCAAGAACCGCCTAATATGTGACATGCCCACCAGGTGGAACTCAACGTTGGCCATGCTGCAGCGACTGCACACGCAGCAGAGGGCCATCAATGAGTACCTTTGCGACTATGGCACCAGGACAGGGTCAGGGGAGCTTGGTTTTTTTTCCCCACGTCAGTGGAGCATGATCAGGGATGCATGCACTGTCCTCTCACCATTTGAGGAGGCCACGAGGATGGTGAGCAGTGACAGTGCATGCATCAGTGACACTGTCCCTCTTGTCCACCTGTTGGAGCATACGCTGCGTGGGATAATGGACAGGGCACTTGAGGCAGAACAGAGGCAGGAAGAGGAGGACTTCCTTGCCTCTCAAGGCCCCCTTTATCCGGACAGTGTTCCTCCTGTCCCACCCATCACACAGGAAGAGGATGAGGAGGAGGAGGAGGAGGAGGAGGAGGGATTGTGTGAGCATGGAGGTGGAGCCTGGCACTCAGCATCAGCAGCAGCAGTCTTTTAGGGATGATGTACAGTCCCAACAAACCAGTGGACTTGTACGTGGCTGGGAGGAGGTGGCTGGTGATCATGTCATCCTCAGTGACCCAGAAGACTCCGGACCGAATGCCTCAGCTAACCTACGCTGCATGGCCTCCCTGATCCTGCAAAGCCTGCGGAAGGATCCTCGTGTTCTTCGGATCAAGGAGAGGGACCATTACTGGCTGGCCACTCTCCTTGATCCGCGGTACAAGGGTAAGGTTGCGGACCTTATCTTGCCGTCGCAGAGGGAGCAGAGGATGAGACATCTCAGGGAGGCCTTGCAGAAAGGTCTGTGCAACGCGTTCCCAGAAACTGGGAGGCTACAAACTCCTGGTCCTGGGCGACGAGTTGCTGAGGCTTCGGTCAGTAGCAGAAGGAGCGGTGGGGAAGGTGGACGTCTGACCGATGCGTTCAGACAATTTTTTAGTCCGCAGCCCCAAGGTATGATCGGTTCCAGCAACCATCGCCAGCGTCTGATATACATGGTGCAGGAATACCTTGGGGCAAGGTCAGACTTGGACACCTTTCCCACCGAAAATCCTCTGGCTTACTGGGTCCTGAGGATGGATCACTGGCCAGAGCTTGCACAGTATGCAATTGAGCTACTGGCCTGTCCTGCCTCCAGCGTTCTTTCCGAACGCACATTCAGTGCTGCTGGAGGATTTGTCACCGATCATAGGGTGCGCCTGTCCACCGCCTCGGTTGATCGACTGACCTTCATCAAAATGAATCAGTCTTGGATCACCACCAGCTACCAGGCACCTGAGGCGGATATAACCGAATAATTTTTAATATCACATCCCTTCAAGACTGCCTATGCTGATGCTGAGTGACTGTCCTCTTATGTTCACTGACTATCCTCTTCCTCCTCCTCAATGATCCATGCCACCACACCAGTGCCTAAGGCACAATTTTTCAGCCCCTGTTTAACAGGGGCGTGTACATACAATTTTTATAAAAAAATGCTTCGCAACACGTGTGACTGCTGTGCTCCAAGTACAGTATCTGTGAGGGGTTGCAGTGTTGTGGCACCAGCACCAGTGCCTAAGGCACAATTTTTCAGCCCCTGTTTAACAGGGGCGGGTAATTACAATTTTTTAAAAAAATGCTTCGCAACACGTGTGACTGCTGTGCTCCAAGTACAGTATCTGTGAGGGGTTGCAGTGTTGTGGCACCAGCACCAGTGCCTAAGGCACAATTTTTCAGCCCCTGTTTAACAGGGGCGGGTAATTACAATTTTTTTAAAAAAAATGCTTCGCAACACGTGTGACTGCTGTGCTCCAAGTACAGTATCTGTGAGGGGTTGCAGTGTTGTGGCACCAGCACCAGTGCCTAAGGCACAATTTTTCAGCCCCTGTTTAACAGGGGCGGGTAATTACAATTTTTTAAAAAAATGCTTTGCAACACGTGTGACTGCTGTGCTCGAAGTACAGTATCTGTGAGGGGTTGCAGTGTTGTGGCACCAGCACCAGTGCCTAAGGCACAATTTTTCAGCCCCTGTTTAACAGGGGCGGGTAATTACAATTTTTTAAAAAAAATGCTTTGCAACACGTGTGACTGCTGTGCTCCAAGTACAGTATCTGTGAGGGGTTGCAGTGTTGTGGCACCAGCACCAGTGCCTAAGGCACAATTTTTCAGCCCCTGTTTAACAGGGGCGGGTAATTACAATTTTTTAAAAAAATGCTTTGCAACACGTGTGACTGCTGTGCTCGAAGTACAGTATCTGTGAGGGGTTGCAGTGTTGTGGCACCAGCACCAGTGCCTAAGGCACAATTTTTCAGCCCCTGTTTAACAGGGGCGGGTAATTACAATTTTTTAAAAAAATGCTTTGCAACACGTGTGACTGCTGTGCTCCAAGTACAGTATCTGTGAGGGGTTGCAGTGTTGTGGCACCAGCACCAGTGCCTAAGGCACAATTTTTCAGCCCCTGTTTAACAGGGGCGGGTAATTACAAATCTTGATCTAATAGTTCACAGCAGGGCCCATTCCTGCGCCCACCAAGAGTAACTATGAGGGCTTACAGTCTTGTGGCAACACCGTCCACCACCACCGCCAAAGGCCCAATTTTTCTGCCCTGTTCATCAGGTGCTTGCAATTACAAATCTTGATCTAATAACTCACAGCAGGGCCCATTCTTGCGCCCACCAAGAGTAACTGTGAGAGCTTACAGTCTTGTGGCAACACCGTCCACCACCACCGCCAAAGGCCCAATTTTTCTGCCCTGTTCATCAGGTGCTTGCAATTACAAATCTTGATCTAATAACTCACAGCAGGGCCCATTCTTGCGCCCACCAAGAGTAACTGTGAGAGCTTACAGTCTTGTGGCAACACCGTCCACCACCACCGCCAAAGGCCCAATTTTTCTGCCCTGTTCATCAGGTGCTTGCAATTACAAATCTTGATCTAATAACTCACAGCAGGGCCCATTCTTGCGCCCACCAAGAGTAACTGTGAGAGCTTACAGTCTTGTGGCAACACCGTCCACCACCACCGCCAAAGGCCCAATTTTTCTGCCCTGTTCATCAGGTGCTTGCAATTACAAATCTTGATCTAATAACTCACAGCAGGGCCCATTCTTGCGCCCACCAAGAGTAACTGTGAGAGCTTACAGTCTTGTGGCAACACCGTCCACCACCACCGCCAAAGGCCCAATTTTTCTGCCCTGTTCATCAGGTGCTTGCAATTACAAATCTTGATCTAATAACTCACAGTAGGGCCCATTCCTGCGCCCACCAAGAGTAACTGTGAGAGCTTACAGTCTTGTGGCAACACCGTCCACCACCACCACCACCACCCCCAATTTTTCTGCCCTGTTCAACAGGTGCATGCAATTACAAATCTTGATCTATTAACTCACAGCAGGGCCCATTCCTGTGCCCACCAGTCTTGTGGCTACTCCAACATCTAATAGGGCAAATTTCTGCAGAGTATATACGCCAGGCCCCTACTTTCAAACATCCAACTTACAAACGACTCCTACTTGCAAATGGAAAGAGAAAACAGGAAGTGAGAGGAAATCTACCCCTAGGAAGGGAAATTCTATCCTGTTAGATTTAATTTGGGAAAAAGGTATCTCCTCTCTACTGATACTTTATCACCAATCCTTGTTTCAATTAAAACCCCACTTTTTCCAAAAACATTTGTCATTGGGACGGAAAGTGAGGTGACATGTTCTGAACAGATGTGCAAAGACAGCAAATGTTACAGGGGTGATAACCCCTCCCTATGTTCTCCAAAAAGCTTAAAAATAGATTTTTTTTGGGATGGAGCTACACTTCATAATGTACCTGTTCAGATTCTACTTAAGAACAAACCTAAAGCCGCAAGTGGTTTTAAATGGCTTCTTTTTTTCCTTTAAAAATGTCATTTTGTGCAAGGACAGTTCTAAACACGGGAAACACATGCCACTTCACAGGCATACTTTAGACACCCCCCAGGTACCATATTTAAAGGAAAATTTCACTTTTTTTTTTTCACTTTATGCATCATTAAAATGACTGCTCCCGAAAAAACGTTAGTTTTTAAAAGTTCTTTTTGCATTGATATATGTCCCCTGGGGCAGGACCCGGGTCCCCAAACCTGTTTTATGACATTAACATGCATATTGGCCGTTGTAATTAGCACTTTTGATTTCGAACGTTCGCGTCCATTATAACGTATAGGGTTCGAAAATTCGCGCGAACTTTCGGTCGGTTCGAAGGTTCTGGTGCGAACCGAACCCGGGGGTGTTCGTTCGGCTCATCCCTACTATCCATCAGGAATCCCCAGTCTACCCTGTCAAACTCTTTCTCCGTGTCAAATGACGGGAGCAGTACTGGGGATCCCCCTACAGGTTTGTTTTCTTAGCCTGATTCTGTCAGTGAGGCTTTCCTATTACTCATCTGATATGCTCAGAATCCTGTAGACCTCTTCACTAGTGTACCTTTCTTTGGACATTTTGGCCAATAAATTTACAGATACCTAGTACGACTCATGGGTAAAAAAGCACCTGGCTTTCAGGGAGACCTTGAACCACTACAAAAAGATTTACCTGCTAGTGCTAGCAGAAATCAGGCATGATCTTGCCAACGGTGCAGTTTTGTGTACTGTGTATCAGAAGTGACAGTGATCTACTGACACTGCACGGGGGGAGGAGCTAAACACAGGTGCTGGCAGGTGTCGGGCTGATCCTGCTAATGCTGCTTCTTTGGGAACACTATACTATTGGGGACATTAGTATAGTTCTTATCAAAAATATGGATCTGTACACTGTGACAAGGCAGTGAAAGGATTAACTGGGGGGCAATGGGGGGGTTAAAATGTATTAGGGAATATGTGGTGGGCAAACTGACGCTAACTGTCACTAATGTTATCTAGTGTCACCAGTGACATGCAGTGACCAGCAAAAAATCTGTTCACTGTATCTGACGCTGTGACAGGGGAGTTAAAGGGTTAACTGGGGGAGATCAGGGGGTTAAATGTGCCTAACTATGTGATCTGGTGTCAGTGTAGTGCTTTTACTCACTATCTGAAAATCTCTCTTCTCTCCTGGAGCCCTTTTCAGTTCCAGCATGAGAAGATTACATCAGTTCCTGCACCTGGTCCTGATGATAGATCATGCTGGATCGAATTGCAGCACCAGCAGGCAGGCGGGCGCCTCTGGCTCGAACATGGAGGGAGCACAGCTTTTTTTTTTTTGTGATATGGCACTGCATTGCTTTAACTGACAATTGCGTGGTCATGCGACGCTGTACCCAAACATTTACATCTTTTTTTTTTTTTTTTCCCGCAAATAGACACTTTTTTTTGGGACCATTGACATTTATACAGCGATCAGTGCTATAAAAATGCACTGATTAATTTATAAATGTCACTGGCAGGGAAGGGGTTAACACTAGGGGGGGCAAGCAAGGGGTTAAATGTGTTTCTCTTGGAGGTGTTTAACTGTGGGGGGATGGGAATGACTGGAGGAGGAGACATATCGCTGTTCCTAATCACTAGGAACAGCAGATCTGTCTATCCTTCCCCTGTCAGAACGGGGATCTGTTTTTTTTATGTATGCACATCCCCGTCCTGGCGCACGTGCCTGCAATCGCATGTGACCGGCGGACATCCCGGCCGCAGGCCATGTGCATCAAGACCCCCGCCGCGCAGCGTGCGCAAGCCTGCTATAGCCCTTACCAGTGCCGACGTACACCTAAGGCAATTTGCGGGATCGGGATTGCTGACCTACTGCAGTATGGTGGCCGCTGGTCGGCAAATGGTTAAAGAGAACCTGTCACCTAAAACGCATCACATAGGGGGACAAAAGTCCTTTATGTCAGTGATCAACCCTGTCCTCAGGGCCCACTAACAGGCCAGGTTTGCAAGATAACTGAAATACATCACAGGTGATATAATTTGCTGCTCAGTGATTGCAGTATTCTAGTCTGCATCTCCCCAAGGTAATACATAAAACCTGGCCTGTTATTGGGCCCTGAGGACAGGGTTGACTGCTTTATGCGATAAACAAAAAGGTAGAACTATAGGCAAATGTGTTTTTTTTTTTTTGGGATGTAAGGGAGGGTTATAACCCCCATAATTTTTTTTTGCATCTTTGCCCCATTGGGGAGATTTACCTTCACGTCCTGTCTCATAGCTAAAACAGGAGGTGAGAGAAAATCACTGAAAATCAAGGGAACCCCTTGGGGCCCCCAGGTCATCAGAACTAGTTTCCCCATTGGAAGTTTTTCCATCTCTTACTGTTGTGGGGACAACCCAAAATGTGTGATTTTCTTTTAATTTCACTTTCAATGATAATGGTGAACAGGACAAATAGAGAGGGTAAATCTTCCTAATGTGGGCAGAGGTGGAAATAATAAACTAACTGGTGTTCTAATCTAGGGGTGACACGTCCATTAAGGGTGCTTGAGCGCCGCCGCTCCTCGGTCAATTGCCGGCTCCCCTTGCCATGTGTCCGGCCCCTTTCAGGACACCGGTGCATGTATTCCAATGCGGAGGGGCTGTTTTTCTAAAGCACCGATTAGAGCCAGAGGCTCTAATAGGCTTCAATATATAGATTATAGAGTGGACTTGGGTCCAATAATTAATATTCGCTGTCGGAACACTGATCCTCCTGGCCAATCAGGAAGCGTGTTTTCCTATTGCACACCTAGGAGGAGGGAGGAGCAGCACAACAGCAGCCGCCGTGATGCAGAGAGGACACAGGAGCCTGCAACCCACCACCCGAATATTATGAAAAATAATAAAGAGCAGATATACATAAAGTATGAAATTTAGATATACCTGATACACTATACAGGGGGTCCCCGGGTTACAAACAAGATAGGGACTGTACGTTTGTTCTTAAGTTTAATCTGTTTGTAAGTCGGAACAGGTACATTTTTTAAGTGTAGCTCCAGCCAAAAAATCTATTTTTAAGTTTTTTAGATAACATAGAGAAGGGTTATCACCCCTGTAACATTTGTTTTGCTGTCTGTGCCCCTGTTCAGAAGATTTCACCTCACCTTCTGTCCCAATGACAATTGGATTTTGAGAATTTTGTGTTGTTAGGGAAATGTGGACTGGTGATAAAACATCAGTGGAGACACCTTTTTCCCATATTAACTCTTACAGGAGTGAATTTCCCTTCCTAGGGGTGGATTTCCTCTCACTTCCTGTTGTCTCCCTCCATTTGTAAGTAGGAGTCGTTTGTAAGTCGGATGTTTGTAAGTCGGGGACCCCCTGTACTTGTTACCATATGTTGATTTTTCAGAAATTTAAATATACCTGTATTTAGACCTGTGCAAGGTTAGAGATAAAGCCAAAATAAAGTTGGTGCACATAATCCTAAAAGGTATTGTGTAATCTTAGCCTGTCAACACTAGTCTGACTAACATCAGAAATATTTGAAACACATCTAGCAAACTTTAAAGAGGTCTGGGATGGATTTTAAGGGGAACCCCAGCCAAAAAAAAATGGCGTGGGGTCCCCCTCAAAATCCATACCAGACCCTTATCCGAGCACGCAACCTGGCAGGCCGCAGGAAAAGAGGGGGGGACGAGAGCGCCCCCCCTCCCGCCTGAACCGTACCAGGCCACATGCCCTCAACATTGGGAGGATGCTTTGGGGGTCTAAGACAAGGGCCTCATCCCCACAACCGTGCCCGGTGGTTGTGGGTGTCTGAGGGCGGGGGGCTTATCGGAATCTGGAAGTCTCCTTGAACAAGGGGACCCCCAGATCCCGCCCCCCCGTGTGAAATGGTAAGGGGGTACCCCTACCATTTCACCAAAAAAGTGTCAAAAATTGTAAAAATGACAGGAGATGGTCTTTGACAATTCCTTTATTAAAATCTTCTTTCTTCTTTCTTCATCCTTCGGTTTCTTCATCTTCTCCTTCCGTCAACTTCTTCCAACTTCTTCCATCTTCTTCTTCCTCCGATCCGCTTCTTCTTGCGCTGGTCTTCTCGTCCGGCATCTTCTTCCATGGCGTCGGCATCTGTTCTTCTGTCGGGCCGCTCCTCGCAATGGGAGGCTCCCGCTGTGTGAGGCTTCGCTCCGTCTGACAGGTCTTTTATAACGGAGGGCACCTGGTGACCCCGCCCCCCTCTGACGTCATGGGGAAAGCCATAGGGAATTCCCCATGACATCCCCGTGCGTCAGAGGGGGTGGGGTCACCAGGTGCCCTCCATTATAAAAGACCTGTCAGAGGCAGCGAAGCCTCACATAGCGGGAGCCTCCCATTGCGAGGAGTGGCCCAAGAAGAGACACCGACGCCATGGAAGAAGATGCCGGACGAGAAGACCAGCGCAAGAAGAAGCGGATCGGAGGAAGAAGATGGAAGAAGATGACGGAAGGAGAAGATGAAGAAACCGAAGGATGAAGAAAGAAGATTTTAATAAAGGGGGCTTCCAGATTCCGGTAAGCCCCCCGCCCGCAGACCCCCACAACCACCGGGCACGGTTGTGGGCAGGGCCGGTGCTACCACTAGGCAAACTAGGCAGCCGCCTAGGGCGCCATGATGCCTAGGGGGCACCCGGCCACTGGTTTTCCTACTCTCTTCCCTCTGCAGCAAGCAACTAAGTCTCAGCATCAGCATGCAGCCGTCCTTCCGTTCACAGATAGTGTCAGAGGCGCAGCGGCAGTGAAGGACTATGTCGGTTTCCCGACTCCTGAATGAATGGAAGCAAGCAAACATTCATTGATGGGCACTGGTAGGCTGCATTTGATGTGTGCTGGTGAGGCTGCATTGATGTGTGCTGGTGAGGCTGCATTGATGTGTGCTGGTGAGGCTGCATTGATGTGTGCTGGTGAGGCTGCATTGATGGGTGCTGGTGAGGCTGCATTGATGGGCGCTGGTGAGGCTGCATTGATGGGCGCTGGTGAGGCTGCATTGATGGGCGCTGGTGAGGCTGCATTGATGGGCGCTGGTGAGGCTGCATTGATGGGCGCTGGTGAGGCTGCATTGATGGGCGCTGGTGAGGCTGCATTGATGGGCGCTGGTGAGGCTGCATTGATGGGCGCTGGTGAGGCTGCATTGATGGGCGCTGGTGAGGCTGCATTGATGGGCGCTGGTGAGGCTGCATTGATGGGCGCTGGTGAGGCTGCATTGATGGGAGCTGGTGAGGCTGCATTGATGGGCGCTGGTGAGGCTGCATTGATGGGCGATGGTGGGCTGCATTTTATGGGCGCTTCGTTAAAAAGGTGGGGTTTACATGGGCAGGGAAAAGGGGGTGGGGTCAGGGGTGGAGTGAAGGGGGGCGGCAAAATTAGGTTTCGCCTAGGGTGTCAAAAATCCTTGCAACTGCCCTGGTTGTGGGGATGAGGCCCTTGTCCTCATCAACATGGGGACAAGGTGCTTTGGGGGTCTTAGACCCTCAAAGCATCCTCCCAATGTTGAGGGCATGTGGCCTGGTACGGTTCAGGCGGGAGGGGGGGGCGCTCTCGTGCCCCCCTCTTTTCCTGCGGCCTGCCAGGTTGCGTGCTCGGATAAGGGTCTGGTATGGATTTTGAGGGGGACCCCAAGCCATTTTTTTTGGCTGGGGTTCCCCTTAAAATCCATCCCAGACCTCAAGGGCCTGGTTATTGAATTTGGGGGGACCCCCACGCTTTTTTTTTGTTTTTTATCAATGAATGACAGTTCTACGGGAGCCATCAATTCATTAGCCTCGAGTGCTTTTAAATAGCTTTTTTCCTGCAAAAATGACACTTTTTGCAGGGACAGTTCTAAGCACAGGAAACCTGCCCCCCTTCACAGGCAACCTATAGACACCCCCCAGATGTGATACTGCAATGCTGTACTAACAGCACGCACACACAAATCCCCAGAAATAAAGCACATATTGTCAGCAGTCAGCAGCACACTGACACGCTGACAGTCACTGAAACACAATATGCGAGGCCGCGGCGGCCCCTTATACCGTGGGGCGTGTACTAAAGCCCCTGAGCTATAATTGGCTACAGGCATCCTGCGTGTAGCCAATTATGGCTCTCCTCGCTGCCGGCGCTGTGAGCTGTGATCAGCCAGCATTGCACTGCGACTGGCGCAATGCATTGGGGGCCGCTCGCATCACACGAATTTGATGTGAGCGGCCCAAATAGTTCTGGGATCGCCGAACGGGCGAGTGCCCGATGTTCGATTCGAACACCGGGCCCATCCCTAATGGCAGCTCTCGATCGGTAAATAACAATTTTTATCTACATTTTTGAAATGTGTTTTGGTACTTAATGTTGTTATTTTAGTTTTAAATTAAAAGTCAGCAGCTACAAATACTAGGACTTTTAATAAATGGAAACCCAAAAATATAATAAACTAAAATAAAGTGCAAGTCTCGCCAGCTGTCATCAGGCTCGGGGCCGCATGTCCGTGTAAACTGCCTGCATAAGTGCCATCTACACAAGAAGTATGTGTTTTGGAGCAAGCTTTTTTTCTATATATGGAACTACCCAGTGGTGAGAGCAGGATGTGTAGGTGCCAGTGGTGGCTGGTGCTCAAAAATTTTGGGGGTTGCAAACTGAAAAATACTAAAAAAAAAAATACACAAATTGCAGCCACTGTGCCCATCAAACGCTGCCACTGTACCCATTGAACGCAGCCACTGTGCCCATGGAATGCTGCCGCTTTGGCCATCCAATGCTGCCGCTGTGCCATCCAATGCCCCCACTGTGACCCCCCCGCCTGCTCGCCGTCTGCCCGGCACTTACTCTGTTTCAGTGGGGCATTGGGTGACAGTGGTGAGCGGTGTCCTTCGTGTGTCTCCTCCCGTCAGGCATCCAATCACATTTCAGCCAATCAGGTGACAGGTAACAGACACAAGCACCTGATTGGCAGGGAGGCGGTTCAGTGTTAGGACAGCGAATATTCATCCCGTCTTTCTGTAATTCTGTAATTCATTCCTTCCGTCCTCTCCTCCCATCAGGCGTCCAATCACAGCGCCTGTCGAATCAGGTGACAGGTAACAGACCCGAGCACCTGATTGGTGGAGAGGCGGTTCAGTGTTAGGACAGCGAGTATTCATTCGCTGTTCTAACACACCTGGGTGAACTGCAAGCGCCAAGCATGGCACTCGCAGGTCACCTTTTTGACACCTATTAGAGCCTATGGCTCTAATCAGGTGCTTCAAAAACACCCCCTGCCACTGTAATTCAGGCGCCCGGTGCCTGAAAAGGGGTCGGTGCCTGAAAAGGGGGTGGCAGCTGCGGCTGTGGATAGAGTCATACAAAAATAGAGGGGGTGGCTGGAGAAAGGGGGCGGTGCCCGTGCGCCCTTATGGACACACTGCCACTGGTTGGTGCTAAGATTCCATGCAGCATCTCGTCTTCGCTTGGGACCTGAATGTCTCCGCAGATCATCCAGTAGGATGATTCCCCATTCGCTGTCTGATGAGCCTTGTTTGGCCTTTTGGTCATTGTTGGAGGTAAGCGGTCAATCTATAAATTTTACAATCGATGTTGGATTGATGCTTTGTTTTCCTTCTATCAAGTTACTATTCCATGAGGCATCCATCTCTATATAAACTGATTCCTACCATTTGGTTTTACTTGGACTTTTTTTGCACTTTAGTTTAGTTTATTTTTGGGTTTTATGTTAACTATGTTGAATAAGCGCACCACTCCTTCATTGGGCCCTGCGTTGAAATATTATATCAAAAATTGTAATTACATGCCCCTGTTAAACAGGGGCAGAAAAATTAGGTCTTGGGTGGTGGTGGTGCCCTAAACCAAAAATATTGTTGGAAGTAGGGATGAGCTTCGTGTTCGAGCCGAACTCATGTTCGACTCAAACATCGTCTGTTCGCCCGTTCGGCGAATCCTGAACATTATGTGCCGTTCGCGCCAAATTTGAGTGGCGCGTCACGGCCCATAATTCACTACGGCATCGCAGTGCATTGCTGGCTGAGGATTGGCCAAGCATGCACTATGACCCGCATGCTTTGGCCAATCACAGCGCGGAAAAAATGGAGAGCCGTAATTGGGCAAAGCCAGGGTGGCTTTGGCCAATTATGGCTCAGGGGGTTTAGTACACGCCCCACACTATATAAGTGTAGTGTGTTGCGCAGCGGAGAGAGATACACAGAAAGACAGTGTGATTTAATTTCATTTTGAAGCTTTTTGCAAATATAGTCGGCGTATTGTGCCATCTGCACAGTGTATACGCCTGAAGCTACCCCAATTGCTGGTGTTCTGCTCATCCTATCCGCAGGCAGCTGTAGCAATTACAGTCAGCATATTGTGCCATCTGCACAGTGTACACCTGAAGCTACCCCAATTGCTGGTGTTCTGCTCATCTTATCCACAGGCAGCTGCAGTAATTACAGTTGTTGTACTGTGTACTCTGCACAGTGTGCACATAAAGCTGCCCCAATTGCTGGTGTTCTGCTGATCCTATCCGCAGGCAGCTGTAGCAATTACAGTCGGCGTATTGTGCCATCTGCACAGTGTATGCCTAAAGCTACCCCAATTGCTGGTGTTCTCATAATAATAATACTACAGGCATGCAGTTGATTCTGCTAGCTGCAGTATATCAGTATATACGTCCCAGCTTTGTGCAGCTACATCTCCCTGCAGGCCATTAGTATGTCTAGAGGCAAAAAAAAAGTGCTGGACATGGACACGGTGCATCCTCATCAGCAAGTGACCATGGGACACGCTTGTCCTTTTTTTCGTCAGCTGGACGTGTTGAGCCGCAACATGCCGAAGACTTGGTAGAGTGGATGACCAAGCCGTCCTCATCCTCTCTCACCCAATGGCATCAGTCACTCCTTCCCTAGCTCCACCATGTCCTCCTGAGGAGTCCCCCGAACTGTTTGAGTACAGTCAAATACAGCAACACCTCACAGAAACTCTAGTTGGAGCGCAGGAATGAGCCCTGCTGCAAATTATTGCATCACAAATTGTAATTACACACCCCTATCAGCATGATCATTGAGGAGGAAGAGGATAGTCACTCAGCAGAACAGGATAGTCACTCAGCATCAGCATAGGCAGTCTTGAAGGGATCTGACATTTAAAAAAAAATAGTTGGTTACATCAGCATCAGGTGCTTGGTAGCTGGTGGTGATCCATAGTTACATAGTTAGCTAGGCCGAAAAAAGACACAAGTCCATCCAGTTCAACCATAAAAAAAAAGAAATAATAAATAAAAAATAAAATATATCGTACAATCCAATAAACCCCATTCTATACCCTCAGTTGATCCAGAGGAAGGCAAAAAAAAAAACCAAAAGAGCATGCTCCAATCTGCTACAGCAGGGGAAAAAAAATCCCTTCCTGATCCCCCTAGAGCCAATCGGATTTTCCCTGGATCAACTTTACCTATAAATGTCAGTACCCAGTTATATTATGTACATTTAGGAAAGTATCCAGGCCTTTCTTAAAGCAATCTACTGAGTTAGCCAGAACCACCTCGGGAGGGAGTCTATTCCATATTTTCACAGCTCTTACTGTGAAGAAACCTTCCGTATTTGGAGATGAAATCTCTTTTCCTCTAGACGTAAGGAGTGCCCCCTTGTCCTCTGTGTTGACCGTAAAGTGAATAACTCAACACCAAGTTCACTATATGGACCCCTTATATATTTGTACATGTTGATCATATCCCCCTTATTCTCCTCTTCTCAAGAGTGAATAAATTCAGTTCCTCTAATCTTTCCTCATAGCTGAGCTCCTCCATGCCTCTTATCAGTTTGGTTGCCCTTCTCTGCACTTTCTCCAGTTCCCCGATATCCTTTTTGAGAACTGGTGCCCAAAACTGAACTGCATATTCCAGATGAGGTCTTACTAATGATTTGAACAGGGGCAAAATTATATCTCTCTCTCTGGAGTCCATACCTCTCTTAATACAAGAAAGAACTTTGCTTGCTTTGGAAACCGCAGCTTGACATTGCATGCTATTATTGAGCTTATGATCTACCAAAACCCCAGATCCTTCTCCACTACGGATTCCCCCAGTTGTACTCCCCCTAGCATGTATGATGCATGCATATTCTTAGCCCCCAAGTGCATAACTTTACATTTATCAACATTAAACCTCATCTGCCACATAGTCGCCCAATTAGACAGAGCATTGATGTCAGCTTGTAAATTGGAGACATCCTGTAAGGACGTTATTCCACTGCATAGCTTGGTGTCATCTGCAAAGACAGAAATTTTACTTTTGATCCCAGACCCAATATCATTTATAAAGATATTAAAAAATAAGGGTCCCAGCACTGAACCTTGGGGTACACCACTGATAACCTTAGACCATTCAGAGTAAGAATCATTAACCACGACTCTCTGAATTCTGTCTTTTAGACAGTTTTCTATCCATTTACAAACCGATATTTCCAAGCCTGTAGACCTTACCTTACACATGAGCCGTGTGTGGGGAACTGTATCGAACGCTTTTGCAAAATCCAAGTATACCACGTCCACAGCCACGCCTCTGTCCAAGGTTTTACTTACCTCTTCATAAAAAGAAATCAGGTTTGTCTGACAACTTCTGTCTTTCATGAACCCATGCTGTCTATTGCTTAAAATGTTTTTTTCCAGCAAGAACTCGTCTATGTGGTCTTTTAATAATCTCTCCAGTATCTTCCCAACTATAGAAGTTAAACTAACAGGTCTATAGTTACTTGGTAAAGACTTTGTTCCCTTTTTAAATATAGGCACCACGTTCGCCAATCCAGTGGTACTATTCCCGTCATTAATGAGTCCCTAAAAATTTAATACAATGGCTTTGAAATTGCAGAGCTCAATTCTTTTAAGATCCGTGGGTGGATGCCATCTGGTCCAGGTGCTTTATCCACCTTTATTCTGTCTAAATATTTCTGGACCATATCACTTTTGAGCCATTGTGGATCATTCGGGGCTGTGTAAATACCACCCCCATTATGGACATGAGCTCCCCCATTCTCCTTTGTATACACAGAGCTGAAGAAAGTATTTAATAAATCAGCCTTCTCTTTGTCCCCTGTCACCCTCTCTAGATTATTTTGTAAAGGGCCTACATGCTCAGACCTGACCTTTTTACTATTAATATATTTGAAGAATTTTTTTGGGTTTGTCCTACTATCTTTTGCAATCTGTCGTTCGTTTTGAATTTTTGCATCCTTGATTTCCTTTTTACATATTCTGTTAAATTCTTTGTAACATTTAAACAACACTAGTGTTCCTTCACTTTTATATTTTTTAAAAGCTCTTTTCTTATTGTTCATAGCTTTTTTAACTTTGACCGTGAGCCACATAGGTTTTATTTTAAGCCTTTTAAAGTTATTGCCCATGGGAATATACTTTGCAGTGAGGTCCCAGACTGATTCATTTTTAATCAACCGAGTCGGTGGACAGGCGCACCCTGTGATCGGTTACAAAGCTTCCAGCAGCACTGAATGTGCGTTCCGAAAGAACGATGGATGCAGTACAGGCCAGTAGTTCAATTGCATACTGTGCCAGCTCTGGTCAGTGGTCCATCCTCAAGACCCAGTAACCCAGTGGATGTTCTGTTGGAAAGGTCTCCAAGTCTGCTCTTGCCCCTAGATATTCCTGCACCATGTAATGCAGACGCTGGTGATGGTTGCTTGAATCGATCAGACCTTGGCGCTGAGGACTGAAAAATTGTTTAAAGGCATCGGTCAGCCGGCCACCTTCTCCACTACTCTTCCTCTGACTGAACGAAGCCTCAGCAACACATTGTCCAGCACCACATTGTCCAGCACCTGAAAACGGTAACCTCCCATGGTCTGGTAATGCATTACACAAACCTTTCTTCAAGGCCTCCTGAAGATGTTTCATCCTCTGCTCCCTCAGCAAAGGCAGGATGAGTTCTGCAACCTTACCCTTGGATCAAGAAGGGTTGCCAGCCAGTAATGATCCCTCTCCTTGATACCACGAATCATAGGGTCCTTTCGCAGGCTTTGCAGAATCAGGGAGGCCATAAGTTTGCAGAGCCATTCGATTCTGAGTCCTCTGGGTCACTAAGGATCACATGATCCGTAACAACCTCCTCCCAGCCACGTACAACTCCTTGGGTTTCTGGGGACTGAAAACCATCCCTTAAAGTTTGCTGCTGAGTGTTATTCTTTATATTATATTATATTATATATTATTTATGTCCATGCTGACACAATCGTCCTCCTCCTCTTCTTCCTGTGTGTTTGGCGGGCCCACAGGAATGCTATCTGGATAAAGGGGGCCTCGAGAGGTAAGGAAGTCCTCCTCTTCCTCCCGCTGTTCTGCCTCAAGTGCCCTGTTCATTATTCCATGAAGCGCATGCTCCAACAGGAAGTGTCATGAAGATCCTGCCAGAAATCGGAATCCTGGGCTTCCCGGTCCGCGGGCGCCACTGCGCATGCGCGCGGCCGCGTGCACAGGTAGACAAGCGCGCGCCCCTGTTGGCGCCAGGTAGGCTATTTAAATCCGGCCAGAGCAGACGGTCCCCGCTGTCTGCTCTACAGCGTTGTGGTGTCTGTAACCTGATCCTGATACCTCTGACCTGTGTTTGACCCGGCTTACCTGTGACCATCCATCTGTCTGCCTGCACCCGACCTTGGCCTGTTTGTGACCATCCTCCTGCCTAACCCACTTGTACCTTGCTGCCAGCCTGATACCCGACCCGGCCTGTCCTGATGATCCAGTCTGCTCTGAGATCCTATCTGCTCTGCTGATCCAGCTTACCTGTGCTGATCCAGTCTGCTCTGAGATCCTGTCTGCTCTGCTGATCCAGCTTACCTGTGCTGATCCGGTCTGCTCTGAGATCCTGTCTGCTTTGCTGATCCAGCTTACCTGTGCTGATCCAGTCTGCTCTGAGATCCTGTCTGCTCTGCTGATCCAGCTTACCTGTGCTGATCCAGCCTGCTCTGCTGTCCAGTCTGCTTTGCTGATCCAGTCTGCCTGTGCTGATCCGGCCTGCTCTGCTGTCCAGTCTGCTTCGCTGATCCAATCTGTCCATGCTGACCCAGTCTGCTCTGCTGTCCAGTCTGCTTTGCTGATCCAGTCTGCCTTTGCTGACCCAGCCTGTCTTCTGACCCAGTCTACTGTACTGATCCGGCCTATCTACTCACCTTTCCACGGAGTTGACCTTGTGTCGCTCCACCGGTCTGTTGATCCTGCCAGGCACCCGTGCTCCTCCTCACTCCTGGGTCTCCTGTCACCCTACCAGGGAGCCAGGAGTGGGAGCCGCAAGGGAGGCCCTCCTCTGCAATTCGGGCTCTCAGCACCAGGTATGTGACAGGAAGACTAGAGGGACAGTGTCAATGATGCATGCATTGTCGCTGCTCACCATCCTTGTGGCCTCCTCAAATGGTGACAGGACAGTGCATGTATCCTTGATTAGTAGCCACTGGCGTGGCGAAAAAGAAGCCAAGCTCCACTGACCCTGTCTTTGTGAAATATTTGCACAGGTACTCATTGATTGCCCTCTGCTGCTCAGCATTGCCAACGTTAAGTTTCACCTGGTGGGCATGTCACAAATGAGGCGGTTGGTGGGCAGGTTGCATTCCCTTTTGAATGTCAGCCAGCCGAGCACTGGCATTGTATAACTGGCGGAAATGACCACAGACTTTTCTGGCCTGCCTCAGAAGATCTTGTATACCTGGATACCTGCTCAAGAACCGCTGCACCACCAAATTCAAGATGTGTGCCAAACATTGAAAGTGGGTCAAGTGTCCCTGTCAGGGGGCAGAGAGAAGGTTGGTGCCATTGTCGCATACAACCATTCCTGGCTGAAGCTGGTGTGGCGTCAACCACCTCTGAGCCTGCCCCTGACAGAATCTCTGCCCCAGTGTGGCTCCTGCCCCCTAAGCAGACCAACTCATGCACCGCATGGCATCTTTTTGCCTGACTGCTTGCGTAGCCCCTTGAACGCTGACGGAGCACCACTGGTTCATAGGACAAATCTGCAGAAGAGGCCATAGAGGAGGAAGAAGAAGGAGAGGGTGGAGGAGAGAGCTGTGGCAGAATCACCACTAGCATTTTTGGGGCATGGTGGCAGAACAAGCTCCAACAATACTGAACCCTGCCCTGCATCTTTCCCAGCTGCCAGCAGAGTTACCCAGTTCGCCGTGAAGGAAAGGTAACGTCCCTGCCCATGCCTGCTGGATCATAAGTGAGTGGTAATAGGCACCTTACTGCTGACCGCCCTGTCCAACGAGGCCGAAACATTGCCTTCCACATGCCAGTAGAGAGCCGGAATGGCCTTCCGTGAAAAGAAATGGCATTTTGGAATCTGCCACTGTGGTACAGCACATTCCACAAATTCACGAAAGGGGACAGAGTCTACCAGCTGAAAAGGCAGCAGTTTCATCGCTAGCAATTTGACCAAGCTAGCATTTAGTATGCTGACCATTTGGATGGCTGGGACCAAATTTATTTTTACGGTTCAGCAACTGCTAAAATCAGATGGTGGTATACTGCTAGCAGATTGGCTGCAAGTACTTAGTACTTTGCTATACCTTCATCCCCCTCAGTGCAGTTTTTTGAGAGGACTGGAGGTATAGTGGGATTGGAGATGCCAGATGAGGAGCAAGGATTGCATAGCAGGTCGCCATATGTCTGCTCAAGCATGTGGGACCCAAGCGGCTGCTGTTATGGCCATGCTTGATCCGCTTCAGACATAGGTTGCAAATGGCAATGGTGTGATCTGCTGCACACGTGTCAAAAAAGGCCCACACCAAGGAACTTTTAAAAGTCAGCGGGGAGTCAGCAGCTCCCTGCACCTGTGGAGCTCTGCGGTGTGATGCCATAGGGTGGCTGCCCTTAAACTGCCCCCTAGAGGACGTCCTGCCTCGTTGGAGTTGTGCCTCCTCCTCTCTTCTCTCAGGCACTTAAGTACAGTCACTGACCTCATCATCACCTCCCTACTCATCACTGGAATAAACTTGGCAGTATGCAGCAGCTGGGAGAACATGACTGCCAGTTTCTTGTCCTGCTTGGGCACCCCTTCTCTCTAGGCTCACGTTACTCCCTTCTTTAACCTCGGAACCAACATCGGAGCATTCAAATCACTGCGCATCCTCTAACAGCATGTACCCGACACTGTGGTCGAATAATTCTGGGGACTCCTACGTGCATGATGGTGGGGCTACGGAAGGAGTGACTGTGGACAAGGACCCGGTGGAATAGGCCACTTTGGCAGCTGCGTTGGAAGGAAAACTACTCTGAGCCTGGGTGACAGAGGATGATGAGGATGAGGATGGCTTTATCCACTCCACCAACTCTTCTGCATGTTCTGGCTAAATAACATGGGCAAGCTTGCCCCACGGCCACCTGCAGAGGATGCGCCATATCCACGACCAGCACTGTTGACTGTAGACACAGAGGCTGCTTGACCACTTTTAGTGGCCTGTGAGCATCTGCCTCTCCTTGGTGGAATTCCGGACATGATATATATTTTGTTTTGCAACACCACACTACACTGTATTAGATACTGTGTACACCACCAGAAGTGTAGTAGAAACTGTACACACTGTATTCAATACTGTGTACACCGCCTGCACTGTATTAGCAACTGTACTATGGCTGCACTGTATTTTATACTGTGTACATCACCAGAAGTGTAGAAGAAACTGTACTACAGCTGCACTGTATTGTGTACTGTGTACACCACCAGCAAGTGTAGACGAAACTGTACACACTGTATTAGATACTGTGTACACTGCCTGTACTGTATTAGCAACTGTACTATGGCTGCACTGTATTGCGTACACCAGCAGAAGTGTAGTAGACACTGTACACACTGTATTGGATACTGTATACACTGCCTGCACTGTATTAGAAACTGTACTATGGCTGCACTGTATTTTATTCTGTGTACACCACCAGAAGTATAGTAGAAACTGAACACAATGTATTAGATACTGTGTACACCTCCTGCACTGTATTAGCAACTGTACTATGGCTGCACTGTATTTTATTTTGTGTACACCACCAGAAGTGTAGTAGACACTGTATTAGATTCTGTGTATACAGCCTGCACTTTATTATCAACTGTACTATGGCTGCACTGTATTTTATACTGTGTACACCACCAGAAGTGTAGTAGACACTGTACAAACTGTATTAGATACTGTGTACACCGCCTGCACTGTATTAGCAACTTTACTACAGCTGCACTGTATTTTATACTGTGTACACCACCAGAAGTGTAGTAGAAACTGTACAAACTGTATTCGATACTGTGTACACCACCAGAAAAGTATTAGCAACTGTACTACGGCTGCACTGCATTGTGTACTGTGTACACCACCAGAAGTGTAGTAGAAACTGTACAAACTGTATTCGATACTGTGTACACCACCAGAAAAGTATTAGCAACTGTACTACGGCTGCACTGCATTGTGTACTGTGTACACCACCAGAAGTGTAGTAGAAACTGTACACACTGTATTAGATACTGTGTACACCGTCTGCACTGTTTTAGCAACTGTACTACGGCTGCACTGTATTGTGTACTGTGTACAACACCAGAAGTGTAGTAGACACTGTAAACACTGTATTAGATACTGTGTACACCGCCTGAAGTGTATTAGAAACAGTACAAAACAGAATGCACTGTAGATATAGGCTACATGGATGCAGAGTATGTATATATATATATATATATATATATATATATATATATATATATATATATATATATATACACACACACACACACACACACACACACACACACACACACAGTGTAGCACTGACCCCCGAAGGAGCGGCTGAATTTTCTGGGCTTATCGATTACCTCCACCAGCTCATTGTCCTTGTCTAAAGCCCCATACACACGGTCGGATTTTCGCATGGATTCTGTCCTATCGGACAATGTTGTCGAAAAATCTGACCGTGTGTAGGCACCATCGGACAGTGTACGTCGGATTGTCCGACGGACAAAGTCCTATCTCCTGCTGGCTAGATTTATTGACAACAAAGTCCGATCACACCAAATCCGATCGTGTGTAGCGAATTCCGACGGACAAAGTGCTACGCATGCTCAGATCACATTACAAGACCAAAGCTATTGGCTACTAGCCTCTACGTAGTCCGGTCGTAGGCAACAAACGTCACCACGTTCAGAATGATCGGATTTTCCGACAACTTTGTCCGACCGTGTGTACGCAAAACCAACATCGGACAAAGTACGACGGACATGATCCGACGGACCTGGTCCTCGGATAATCCGCGCGTGTGTATGGGGGCTAAGAGTTCCCAGGGTTGATGACCCAGTAACTGTAGAGACTGACACCTGAATTTCCTTGGGGATTTTTATTTTGCTTAAAACAGTTGAACAAACTCAGTCTCTAAGTTGGGAATAGAGGGTATAAGGATTAAGCTTAGCTCAGGTGCTTGGAACTGCAGACTTCAATCAAAGTCTCTCTCTGTACATAATCCAGGGAATAGCCACTCGCGCCTGGATTATTTAATTGCAGGATAAATCCTTGAGCTTGGATCTAGCAGCCAACAAGTAATTCTTATGCCTCATACACACGAGCGGACTTTCCCGCGGGAATGAATCCGTCCGTGTGTGGACACCGGCGGACTTTTTGCCGCCAAAAGTCCGGCAGACTAAGTTTTAAGTTTTGTTTTAAAATTGTCCGCTGGACTTGGCAGTCCGGCGGACAATCCCGCGGTCTGTATGCTAGTCCGCCGGACTTTTGGAAATGAACGGACTTGCCGATCATCGGAAAGTCCGTTCATTTAGAACGTGACTGCAGGTAGACGGGGCTAGCGAAGGCAGTGAATGCCGCCGCGCTAGCCCCGTCACCTGGTATGGATTTAAAGGGAATCCCCACACCGAAAAAACGGCGTGGGGGTCCCCCCCAAATCCGTCTCAGACCCTTATCCGAGCACGCAGCCCGGCCGGCCAGGAAAGGGGTGGGGACGAGCGAGCGCCCCCCCCCCCTCCTGAGCCGTACCAGGCTGCGTGCCCTCAACATGGGGGGTGCCCTGGGGAATGGGGGGCCCGGAGGATGCTGGGACTGTGACATCATAGAGGGGCGGGGTCACCATGTGACATGAGAATGTGACCCCGCCTCCTTGTCCCTATATAAGTCCCAGCACAGCGCGTCTCTGCCATTCCGGCCAGAGAGAGCGACGAGTCAACATCGGAAGAAGAAGAAGGAGAGGAAGAAGAAGAAGAAGGCGGCGGCGCAGAAGGCGACGACAGCGGCAAGAACAGAAGAGACCCCGGAAGACCCCCAAAGACAGATCGAGACCCCAGACAGCGGCGGCGGCGACGAAGAAGAAAGCCAGGTTCCTCCACTCGGTAAAAGAGCTAGGTAAAATAGCGGAGGAATCCGGCGAGAAGACCCCCCAAGACAGAAGAAGACCCCCGGAGCAGTGCAATAAAATATTTTTAAAAAATTGTGTGTTTTTTTTATTTACACTTTACACCTTAGGTGAATGGGTAGGGGTACATCGTACCCCATACTCATTCACATAGGGTGGGGGGCCGGGATCTGGGGGCCCCCTTATTAAAGGGGGCTCCCGGATTCCGATAAGCCCCCCGCCCGCAGACCCCGACAACCAGCGGCCAGGGTTGTCGGGAAGAGGCCCTTGTCCTCATCAACATGGGGACAAGGTGCTTTGGGGTGGGGGGGCCGCACGGCCCCCCTTTCCCCAGGGCACCCCCCATGTTGAGGGCACGCGGCCTGGTACGGCTCAGGAGGGGGGGGGCGCTCGCTCGTCCCCACCCCTTTCCTGGCCGGCCGGGCTGCGTGCTCGGATAAGGGTCTGAGATGGATTTGGGGGGGGACCCCCACACACCGTTTTTTCGGCGTAGGGATTCCCTTTAAATCCATGCCAGGTGACGGGGCTAGCGCGGCGGCATTCACTGCCTTCGCTAGCCCCGTCTACCTGCAGTTACGTTCTAAATGAACGGACTTTGCTCCGTGTGTGGGCAAGTTTGTTCATTTTCAAAAGTCCCGCGGACTTTTTCCCGCGGATTGTCCACCGGAGAAGTCCGGGCGTGTGTGGGCAAGTCCACACGCTCGGAAAGTCCGGCGAAGCCCCGCTGGAAGGTCCGGCGGTTTGTCCGGTGGACTAGGTCCGGCGGACAATCCCGCCGGAAAGTCCAATCGTGTGTACGAGGCAATAGAGTGAAATGATGAAAAAGTAATTCTAGCTTTGCAAAGTATCTCACATTGACTTGGTTGAAAACTTAGTTGTAACCGGAAGGTAAAGGTAGGAACTTTTCTTACTGTACCAGAATCTTTCAGCCGATCCGGCGATACCCGATCAATATATATATATATATCAATGTCCATGGCAGCTCAGCTTCCAGGCTCTTACCGAGCAGCCAGCCTCGCGTGTGGCTCTCTTACTGAAGAGTCCTCCCCTGGTTGCATGTAGAGTTGCTGGGCCTCTCCAAACCCGAGACGGCACCGGAACACATTAGAATCCTCCTTCCAGTTACTGCACCTCGAACTAGCCAGTTCCGAGGCTCGGAAATGTATGGATCCGCACCCCAGGCCATGAGGGCCTCTGGGGGCTGGTCAGGAGGACCAGGACCACAGAGTCAGTAGCAACCTCTGGACCGGAACCCCAAACCACGTGACTTCAGCACCTTAAGTACCCTCTCCCGGAAAATACACAGCGAGACAAACGCTCCCACTGATTGGCTCCGAGAAGAGATTGGTACCCAATGCGTCCAACCAGACTGCGTTCTAGCACCTCTCACAGGTGCAAACCCCACCTATGACCAGGCAGAACTTCAATACAGCCCAGCCAAACTGATGCCAAAGCATAATTAAGAACAATTAACCCCAAAACTCAACTACAGTATTGGGCAAAAACTAAATTTAAAGTCATAGTGTGTACTCATCAGGAGTACCGGCGCTACAACAGTATCTCACAAAAGTTTTTTTCATGTGACAACACTGAAGAAATTACACTTTGCTACAATGTAGTGAGTGAGTGTACAGCTTGTATAACAGTGTAAATTAGCTGTCCCCTCAAAATAACTCAACACACAGCCATTAATGTCTAAACCGCTGGCAACAAACATGAGTACACCCCTAAGTGAAAAGGTCCAAATTGGGCCCAATTAGCCATTTTCTCTCCCCTGGTGTCATGTGACTTGTTAGTGTTACAAGGTCTCAGGTGTGAATGGCGGCAGGTGTGTTAAATTTGGTGTTATCGCTTTCACTCTCTCATACTGGTCACTGGAAGCTCAACATGGCACCTCATGGCAAAGAACTCTCTGAGGATCTGAAAAAAAGAATTGTTGCTCTACATAAAGATGGCCTAGGCTATAAGAAGATTGCTAAGACCCTGAAACTGAGCTGCAGCACAATGGCCAAGACCATACAGCGGTTTAACAGGACAGGAGTAACTGTGAGGGCTTACAGTGTTGTGGCAACACCAACACCTTAGGCCCAAATTTCTGCAGAACATATAGGGCAGGCCCCTACTTTCAAACATCCAACCTACAAACGACTCCTACTTGCAAACGGAAGGAGACAACATGAAGTGAGATGAAATCTACCCCTAGGAAGGGAAATTCTCTCCTGTAAGAGTTGATATGGGAAAAACGTGTCTCCTCTCCACTGATGCTTTATCACCAATCCTTGTTTCACTAAAAACCCCAAATTTTCTAAAAACATTTGTCATTGTGACAGAAAGTGAGGTGAAATCTTCTGAATAGGTGCACAGACAGAAAAAAAAATGTTACACATTCAATAGCCATCCTGGTCTTCAAAGACACATAAAAAGACGGGAGAGAGGGGAAGAGAAAATAGGGGGAAAAGAAAAAAAAGAGAGAAAGAGAGGGAAGGAAAGGGGATAGACATGAAAAGAAAACAGTAAGAAGAAAAACAAGCCACAGTCAAGGATCAACAATAACAGGGGTAAAGGAGACATAGCCAAAATCAAGAAAGGTGGAATCAGTAAATCTTTTTGAGTAGCCCTGACATCCCCCGATCCTTCATCACTTCAAGCACAAGGATGATGGTACCCACCCCTATTTCTATATATCTTTCGGATTGATTCATCATTTTACATTCAATTGAGTGAATAATTACAGGATCCCTATAAATATATTCATTATGCACTCAATTGAGATTAAATCATGTAGGTTCCATCAGACCCAATACATTTGGTTTATCACAATTATTAATAAATATATATTTTTTATCTAAAAAAAAAATCTCTGGGTACATGCACTTAGTTATCCTCCAACATCTATTATCATCGATTTTTATAAAATTTAATATGGTATTTTTATTACCCCCTTTTTAGTTTTCCCCTTTAAATTTACATATTTTTATTTATTTACAATTATTATGCATTAGTGGTCCATAAATATATGTAACAGTAATACTGAATAGCTTTATATATAATGTTCATTTGTACAGATATGTTATTTAATCAATTTTTCTATAACTTATTGCTTATTATTGTTGATGTACAAGGTTCCATATGCTTGAAGAGTAATTAGCCTAATAACACCAGCTTGAGAAAGGCGCACTCTCTGTGTAGAACTGTCCAGTGTGCATGTTCTGAAACATCATTGCGAGCACCTCACTGACGCCGTCGCGCCCCCAGCTGCATTCCAGCCATCACCATCGAGTGTTAGCGTCTGTGAGGCTGCAGAAATACTTGAATGTTCTACCTCGTGTTATCCTTCTATGTACTTGCTGTATACTTATACACCTTTGTGAGTATGCATTTTATTGGTTGCTTTTTATATCAATACATTTTGTTTTTACTTAGATAATGCACTAGGAGTTTGCGCCTTCCCCTTCTTTGCTTTTGATGAACTCAACTTTGCCTGTTCAGGAGTTTCCCTTGCTCATTCATAAAGAGCCAAACGCAAGAACTGTAGTGGTATTTCTACTGCTACTATATATCACAGTGATGAGTGCAGACATGTCATTCGGTCAGATTTATTACTTTGGTGGTTGGCAGACAGTTTTCCTTATGATTTAGGAGGATCTGCATTGCTAGATGGCATGATTAACGATAGCTTTACATCAAAGAACAACTTTTTTTTAAAATTAAGAATTTGTCAATATGTGTGTGTCTTTATGTACGGTTTTCACTTTTTTTATGTGATGAATAGAGGTACTATGTAACCCTTACTCATTCGTGGGGGGGGGGGGGGGGGTGGCATTTATTGGGCTCCCTTAATTTTTAAAAGGGATTCCAGATTTGCATAAACACCATCTGCAGACTCGACAACCACCAAGCCATGATTGTGTAGAACAGGCCCTTGTGGTGGTGGTGGGGGATGCACACTCACCCTCCCCTCTCCTGGTCAGCCAGGCTGCATGGAAAAAAGGATAAGGGACTGATCTATACTTTGGGGGAACCTCTTTTTTTTTTTTTCTTGTGTAGCACCCTGATGTTTAGGCAGGGTTGCTCCTAAATTTACCTGCCAGGTGTAGTTACCTTGGAATCAATTGAGTTCACCCTAAGTCTGGAATTATAGGTATAGAGGGTAATCCTGCGCTTGCACAAAGAGTAGCAACTAATCTGATGCAGCGCACACTGGGGGTAATGTCTGAACCCAGAAATAATGAATAGAACAAAGAGGTAGTGGCGCGCAGTCAATTTAAACTAATATAGGTGAATAAGAGAGAGCAGGTAACGAGGAAATGTAACCAGTAGCTATATAGCAAATATAAAGTGGTTGGAGTAAAGTGGATAAAAAGAGGATGATAGTTCAGCTAGTAAACATAAAGTACTGTGCCAACAATTGAAAAAATAAATAGCAGATAAATGATAAAATATCTAAACAACATCAAAGCAATGTTTAAAAGCAATGTCGCATAATAGGCGCAGTGAACAATAAATACAGTAAGTGCGTGACTGGGTGATGGTGATGGTTCACAATGATTAATAAGGTAAAAAAGTGGCTGAAAAAAAATCTAGTAAATAAATAAAAATATAATCAATGAATAAAAAACCGCAGGGCAACTGCAAGCAAATCGCAAATGGAAGTCGCACTTGAGAAATTACTATATAGTGGTGATAGTGGGTGCGTCCTACATTAACATCGTGACTGAAGTGAAAAAATGTTTCAAACCTATAAATATGACGAATAAAAACAGATCACAGCAGGTGTGTAACATTACAAAAGTCCATAGATATCATAAGTGCATCAAGAAAGTTTGTTTCCAAGTGCAGTGCAAGTGGTAGTAATGGTAGATCTTGGTGTACGGTGTTTTAACTGTGGCTATCCTGTGGCTATCCTGTGCTGTTATCCTGGTTTCGTGCGGTCCTAGTGGGGAGAATTTGAGTGGCCCCTTACCTTACGTTACAGCATTAATGTTTAAATATTTTCCCAGATCTTATTCAGGATTTAGAAGCAAACTTCCTTTCCTCAAGCATATTTTGGATGAAAGTATTGAGGACCCTGATTTTGTCGCAGAGGCTGAAGAGGATTTTCTCTCCTTGCATTTTATGAACTATCACTCCAAATGCTCTCTGCTGTGGACACTCTAATTGACAAGGACCTGGGACACTCAGCTGGAACCGACAGGAGGAAGGTCACCAAGGACCACAAAGACCCATACATTAATGCTATAACCTTACAGCCGTAAGGTAAGGGGCCACTCAAACTCTCCCCACTAGGACCGCACAAAACCGGGATAACAGCACAGGATAGCCACAGGATAGCCACAGTTAAAACACTGTACACCAAGATCTGCCATTACTACCACTTGCACTGCACTTGGAAACAAACTTTCTTGATGCACTTATGATATCTATGGACTTTTTTAATGTTACACACCTGCTGTGATCTGTTTTTATTCGTCATATTTATACATTTGAAACATTCTTTCACTTCAGTCACAATTTTAATGTGGGACGCACCCACTATCACCACTATATAGTCATTTCCCAACTGCGACTTCCATTTGCGATTTGCTTGCAGTTGCCCTGCGGTTTTTATTCATTGATTATATTTTTATTTATTTACTGGATTTTTTTCAGCCACTTTTTTACCTTATTAATCCTTGTGAACCATCACCATCACCCAGTCACGCACTTACTGTATTTATTGTTCATTGCGCCTATTATGTGACATTGCTTTTAAACATTGCTTTGATGTTGTTTAGATATTTTATCATTTATCTGCTATTTATTTTTTCAATTATTGGCACAGTACTTTATGTTTACTAGCTGAATTATCATCCTCTTTTGATGCACTTTACTCCAACCACTTTATATTTGCTATATAGCTACTGGTTACATTTCCTCGTTACCTGCTCTCTCTTATTCACCTAATTTAGTTTAAATTGACTGCGCGCCATTACCTCTTTGTTCTATTCACTAAGTCTGGAATTGCTGCACTTCTCTATTCTGCCGCTGGGTGTCCGTAACCTAGTGACATTAGCATGGGCGTCCGCAGAACTTTTTTCAGGGGGGGGCATCATTTTAAGGTCACTCATGCTCCGTCCCTTTTCAACGATGTAATGAATGGGAGGGGCTTAGTCATTGTCACAAAAAGCGCAGACATGCAAAGGTTTGAGAAACCTTTGTCTGATTAAGTATTTCTAATTTCCACTGGAAAGATATGTGTTATATAAGAGATAATTCATCTTCACTTTGTATTGGAAGTTACCTAGAGAATGTAGATCTTTTTATACACAATACATGTTGTGGGTGCCCATATTTTGATCTTGATGAAAACATCTATACTGTATGAGTATTGGAGCCAGTGTACTGTATAAACCCATGGAGAATGAAGCTCATAACCTAGAAAGCTGGCTGGTGAAGGGTTAAGGGGATCCCTGTGTCCTGGAGCAAACAGTGGCTGACCTTATGCAAGCTGGGATAACAAGTGGATAGATAAGAGTTGCAGAGTCTGGAAATGCATACACAGTCACTCCATTTAAAATCTGTGTAAACACTAGATGTGCCTAAGAAGTAATCTCCGGCTCACCAGACCCACTCCTTGTTCTTCTTCTATTGCCGGTCCTCGGCCACTTCCCATTTCCTCTATACAACTTCTGCTTCTCCCGGACACCTTCACTTACTCTCCTGATGCCACCCAGTTTCAAAAAGACCGCGCTTCTATCATCCAGAGGCAGGAGACGTGGCCGATCCTTGAAGGCTGGCCAAACCCCCTCCCCTTATTCCTGCCCAATCACTGCCTTTCTCCTCACAGAAGGTGCCGTTACATAGCAGAGAGTGCTCAATAGTTAAGCTGCGGGGTGGAGGGAGGGATCTGTGCTGTGCCCACATGATTGATGTTTTTTCACACAACGATCCTGCCAAGCAGCCTAATTTAGAGGGGGACATACGGTGGGGCAATGGATCACCGGAATATCACCACTCCGCTTGTGGGCAGAGCCGGCTGGATCTACATCTTCTCGACTCTCTCTACACAGTGGGGTAGGGACTGGAGGTGAAGCCGAGCGGCCGAGCGAGTGAGTCTGTCAGATAACGTCAGAGAGCAGCAGCAGTCTGCAGGCTCGGAAAAAAGTCTGCGGCGGACCGCTCAGCTCATGGACACCCACTTGTCTTGTGCGGACACCTTGCTGATTCCAGGGGGGGGGGCACTTGACCCCCCTTGCCCCCTGCTGCGGACGCCCATGGACATTAGATAAGACAAGGGCAAAGGGTTTTCCTAAACCCCTTTAGCCTGCTGGGAGAACCTATATATTTGTGTGGAGTCAGGTGATTGGGGTTCTGTGCCACCTGGATGGCTGTCTAGGTGGACATGGGTTGTACTGCCCAGGCTGCTAGGCTGGAGTTTGGGCCTATTCTGGGCACATCTGGCTGCTAGGCTGTCTGAGGGCCTATCCAGAAGCAAGAGAGCAGCGCAGGGTTGGGATTGTGGCTTGCAGTCCAACCAGAAGTGACGGTTCTGCCGGCCAGATAACCTGTTGTGGTCAGATATAGATAGAGTGGGCTGGAAAGATCTCACATAGAAAGGTACCTCATCCCAGAATTAAATGATATTAAAGTGGGCAGGGATAGGAAAAGGGGATTATTACGGTACCAGTAATATGAAAGCACTCATAGGTTGAAATAAAAACATTTTTTATTATTAAGAGACAAAGGTAGACAACAATACTTGCTTATATGAAGGTCACATTTAGCAAATACAGTGCAATACATAAATCACATACAGTTTTAAAGTTATAATAAACTAGATGAAGTAGTTGAACTGAGGGTGATACCAAAATCCCAATAAAATTATGAAAAAACAGAAAAGGGGGAAGGAAAGAGGCCACAAGCCTCCGGGATTTTTTGTTAGTGGTATCCGGGTTGGTGAAGTAGACATAGGCAATATAGATGTATATAAAAAATTAGATTTTATTTTCCCATAAGGGTATAAAAAGGGAAAGGACACAGATAATACATCCATACTTTACAGACATATATGTTTTATCAAACGAAATTTGTGTAGAGCTTCGCCATACTCGACATGTTTCACTCTATGGAGTTTCTTCAGGAGATTCATAGGTTTAGCTCAAAGGTATGCTGAAATAACAGAATTGCATGAAAATGCATCCTTTTCAAAATTACACAGACATAGTGTGCATATTTATACAGCGTATATAACTTGGCTCAAATATATACATCTAGTGAACTGAGCATTTTATACATAGTTTACATATAAACAGTGTTTCATAAACAAGGGGCATAGAAAGCAGATGGGGCATGAGAAGTGGAATTGGGCAGAACTTACCACAAATACTTGGATAAGTCTGAAAGAAAGCTGCATATAGTAATGTCGATTTCTTGCATAAAAACAAATTTCTAAATACTCTATTCCCTAAAACTCCAACACTATATGCATTACCCAAAATCCATAAGAATGCCACTAATCCACCAGGCCGTAGTTTCTGGCAACGGATGCCTTACTGAGAACGCCAGTGCTCTGGTGGATGATTTTCTTCGCCCTCATGTTGAAGGACTAGTTTCCAAAAGACAAGACAGCCGAGACCTATTAAGGGCTCTTGATGGGATCTCGATACCTCCAGATTCCTGGCTCGTGGCTCTCGATGTTGAAGCCCTTTACAACTCCATACCCCATGACCAAGGTGTCAGAGTTGTGAAGGGCTTCATTTCCGAGAGCACCGAGTCATCACCAAAATATAATGAATTTATTCTCAAATTGCTTGAATTTATTCTCAATAACAATATTTTTTGTTTGGACGCTCCCACTACCTCCAGATACAGGGCGTAGCTATGGGGACCAAGTGTGCCCCATCGTATGCCAATCTGTATCTGGGGGGGTGGGAGCGTCACCTATTTCATAGGGATGACATACAAATGTTTCTAGACCAGATCCCAATCTGGAGAAGATACATCGACGATGTATTTTTCATCTGGACGGGCACAGAATCAGACCTGCTAATTTTCTATGAAAAGCTTAAGATTAATACATACAATCTTAGCTTTACAATGGAAAAAAGACAGTCACAATTAACTTTTCTAGACATCACGATTTATGTAGATGTGGAAGGAAACGTTGGAACCACTCTCTATCGCAAATCATCAGCAGCAAATACTTTGCTGCATGCAACCAGTTCTCACCCGAGTCCCTTTGTAGCCAGTGTACCATATGGGCAATACCTCCGTGTCAAACGCAACTGCAGTCAAGACTCACATTTCAAAGTGGAGGCCAAAAAACTGCAGCAGCGTTTGCAACACCGAGGTTATAGTCAAACATGTCTAAAAAAGTCATATCTAAAAGCCAAACGGCAAAATCGCTCCAATCTCATTCATGGAACTAAAGTACCCACCACTGATCCAGGCATCAGAATTATTACCCGCTTCTCCGGACATCATGTTCAGGTGCGCAGAATTTTTGACAAATACTGGTATTTGCTCAAGGCTGATCCCTTGGTCTCAAAACATGTGGATGATCATCCTGTAATCACGTTCAGGAGATCTCAATCTCTTAGAGACACTCTTGTACGCAGCCACTACGTTCCAACCCAAGAGGGCTGTTCCAACCCCAAAAAGAATGTTGGAACCAAACCTTGTCACAAATGCAATTTTTGTCGCTACATATACGCATCAAAACAGATTACTTTACCAAACAAACGTATTTACAAACCAAAATTTCTGGTCAACTGTCAATCAGTTGGTATAGTATATATCATGTTATGTGAATGCACAGCCTTTTACATAGGAAAAACTAAACGCCCATTCTTTCACCGCATAAGGGATCATGTAACCCTTGTCCGCGGAAAGAAGATGGAAACCCCAATTAGTCGCCATATGGGACTTTTTCATGCCCATGACGATCAAAAAATGCACTTTTTCGCACTTGAGCATGTACCTCCGGGGGAAAGAGGTGGCAACTATGATCGCACCTTACTTCAGCGTGAGGCCCGCTGGATCTTTGACTTAAAAGCCACCACCTTCCCAGGGTTAAACGATGCCCTAAGCTATAAATCATTTCTCTAGTTATTTGCATTTTTAGATCTTTACAGGAATTTCACTTCCCCTATTTTCTTTTCTTTTCTTTTTGTCCCTTTTCCTTTATTGTGTTATTTCTCTGCCTAACCATTAAGATGGACCCATTAAATGTGTCATTTTATATGATATGTACTTTTATTGATTGTTATAAACTCTTTTGTCAAAAAGCAGATTGGAAAATGAATGGCTGGGCCGACTTGCCACATGTAATAACTTGGCATTTTTATTTTTGTTTATTTTTAGCATTTCAATTGCTCAATACTCATATATTTTTGAGATGCTCCCCACAGGATGCCTACTTTGCATATAGAGTCGCTTGCACGGGCGCCCTGGGGTTGTTGATGAGGTGCAATGATACAGATCCCTCTCGCTGCTCCCCTCAACCTCCCCTTATTTACGGCCCGCCCTGCTTTGTCTGTCCTCGGCTCATTGATCAGGCCCCCTCCCCTTCATGGGGCATGCTTTGGCAGTGGTTTACGCCCGCTGCCATGCCTTTTCCCCATGTAGGTTAGATGCCCCATCCTCCAACACTCCGAGGTGTGGGCAAACAGGACCTCTCAAAATGTCCGCCGCCGCGCCGCTATACAGTGCCGCGTCGTCTGACGTCATGCATCGGCGACACGGTTCGCCGCCGACGCATGCGCACCACACACTCCCGGACACTTAGCGCTGGACGTAGCCGCTTTAGCGCCCCCGACCCGGCGGTGATGTCAGACGCCGCCGGGTCGGAGAGCCGCTATTTAAGGCAGCTCCCCCTGTCACCAATTCCCTGTCAGGAGCCATTGCACACGAGGAGGTGAGGCGGTTTACCTGCCTTCCCTCATGAGCCGAACCCACTACCAGTATCTACTGTCCAATGGGGTAAGATACTTTTATTTATATACTATTATCAACTGAGTCCATAAAGACTGATCTCTTTATATGCACTGAATGGCTGGATATTAACAGAGCGTGTTTACTCTGTTTATTGCAGATAAATTGAAATACCACAAACAATTTTTGAACTTGGTGCAGTCCATATCTGCACCATATTCTGAACATGTTAACTTCAAGTTCAGCAACCTCTAGCGTACTATCCAAGTAATTTCAGGTACAATCCTTTACCAGCATTTATATGCTTTAATTTAACGTATCATTTCTGAACCATACAATTAAAATTGTCCCTCTAATGGCCTTATTTATTCAAAAAATGTTTAGTGTGTCTCTCTGCAAGCGACTTATTGCTATTTGTGGCATCCTGGGAGTGAATCATCTCTTACCTAGAAATTTGTTTTTATGCAAGAAATCGACATTACTATATGCAGCTTTCTTTCAGACTTATCCAAGTATTTGTGGTAAGTTCTGCCCAATTCCACTTCTCATGCCCCCATCTGCTTTCTATGCCCCTTGTTTATGAAACACTGTTTATATGTAAACTATGTATAAAATGCTCAGTTCACTAGATGTATATATTTGAGCCAAGTTATATACGCTGTATAAATATGCACACTATGTCTGTGTAATTTTGAAAAGGATGCATTTTCATGCAACTCTGTTATTTCAGCATACCTTTGAGCTAAACCTATGAATCTCCTGAAGAAACTCCATAGAGTGAAACATGTCGAGTATGGCGAAGCTCTACACAAATTTCGTCTGATATAACATATATGTCTGTAAAGTATGGATGTATTATCTGTGTCCTTTGCCGTTTTCTACCCTTATGGGAAAATAAAATTCAAATTTTTTATATACATCTATATTGCCTATGTCTACTTCACCAACCCGGATACCACTAACAAAAAATTCCGGAGGCTTGTGGCCTCTTTCCTTCCCCCTTTTCTATTTTTTCACAGTTTTAACCACTTGCCGACCGCCCCCTGTATAAAAATCCCGGAGGCTTGTGGCCTCTTTCCGGATCCCCCCCCACCCCCTCGCGATCGCTCCTGGCGAATCAGATGCTTCCTCTCGCCGGTCTATGTGACCGGAACGCCGAGCTGTGAACATCTAAAGGTTAGTGCACCAACAGTACACTGACACCAGTACACATAGGCACACAAAACACCCCCCTGTCACCCCCAGATCACCCCCCAGATCACCCCCTCCCCCCCCAGTCACAGTGTCACTAATTGCAGTGATCATTTTTTTACTGATCACTGCATTTAGTGTCAGTGTGACTGTAATAACTGTCAGGGCAGTTAGTTTTAGGTCCAAGGTAGCCCCCTACCCCCCCCTAATAAAGGTTTAACCCCTTGATTGCCCCCCAGGTAACCCTTTCACCCCCTTTTGCCAGTGTCACTAAGCGATCGTTTTTCTGATCGCTGTATTAGTGTCACTGCTGTCGCTAGGTAACCATTTTTTTTTTTTAGGTAACCGCCATGTTTATATAGGTTCATAAATAGGTTTATAGGTCAGGTACCCCATATTACAACCTAAATAAAGGTTTTAACCCCCTGATTGCCCCTAGAGTTAACCCTTTCACCAGTGATCACTGTATAACTGTCACTGGTGACGCTGGTTAGCCAGTTATTTCGTTATTTAGGTTCCCCGTCAGGTTTTTATATAGCGTCAGGTACCCCCATATATTACCTAATAAAGTTTTTAACCCCCTGATTGCCCCTAGTTAACCCTTTCACCCCCTTTTGCCAGTGTCACTAAGCGATCGTTTTTCTGATCGCTGCATTAGTGTCGCTAGGTAACCATTTTTTTTTTTGTATTACTGTTACGGGTGACGCTGGTTAGTTAGCTTTATTTTTTATACTGTCAGGGCACCCGCCATTTATTACCCAATAACGGTTTAACCCCCTGATCGCCCGGCGGGTGATATCAATTAGGTTTTAGGGTCAAATAAGGTCTGCGTCGCCCCAGGTTAGTGCCAGTACCGCAAACACCCACGCACAAAGCATACACCTCCCTTAGTGGCACAGTATCTGAACAGATCAATATCTGATCTGATCAGATCTATACTAGCGTCCCAGCAGTTTAGGGTTCCAAAAAAAACCGCATTGTTAGCGGGATCAGCCCAGATACCTGCTAGCACCTGCGTTTTCCCCCTCCGCCCAGCCCAGCCCAGCCCACCCAAGTGCAGTATCGATCGATCACTGTCACTTACAAAACACTAAGCACACATAACTGCAGCGTTCGCAGAGTCAGGCCTGATCCCTGCGATCGCTAACATATTTTTTGTGGTAGCGTTTTGATTCAGTCGCTTCAGTCAGGAGCTTTTTTACCTGTGAATCTCAAAAAAAAAAAAAAAAAAAAAAATAGTTGTCGTTTTATTGTTCTCTCTCTCACTCTATTCTCTCTCTATTGTTGCTCTTTTTTTACTCCATTCTATTCTGCAATGTTTTATTATGTTTTATCATGTTTTATCATGCTTGCTTTTCAGGTATGTAATTTTGTTTACTGTGTTTTAGTGTTAAGCATTTTTTTGTTTTCAGGTGCGCCATTCAGTTGCAACGCGGATTTATTTATCTTGACAGCAACAGCGTTTGCTCCCACGATACATAAAGCCGCGACTCCAACGCTGTAGGAGGTGATTTCACCACCACAGTTAAAAAAAAGAGCATATATGCCGAAGCATGGGGGCAGCAGGGGGGGGGAGGAGCGATTGGCTCCTAATGCCACGTACATACGGTCGAAATTCCGACCGTGTGTACACGGCATAACTTTTGCGGGAGGATGCCCCCATGCATCGGCATATATAAATGGTGCATGTATGCCCATCATTAGAAGTGGGTGGATGAAGGGAGGTATTCTAATGGTGGGCATACCCACCAATCAATCTCTTTTTTTCGTTCAGCCAAGAGGCTGCATGAAAAAAAAAAGATTACAATATATGTCCAGTATGTTGCTGGACTTTGAATGGTTATACCAGAATGATGCCTGCAGGTTTAGGTATCATCTTGGTATCATTCTTTTCAGCCAGTGATCGGCTTTCATGTAAAAGCAATTCTAGCGGGTAATTAGCCTCTAGACTGCTTTTACAAGCAGTGGGAGGGAATGTCCCCCCTCCCGGATATAAACCGCGCCATTGGGAAATTGGGAAAGCATTTTATCACACCAATCTTGGTGTGGTCAGATGCTTTGAGGGCAGAGGAAAGATCTAGGGTCTAATAGACCCCAATTTTTTGAAAAAAAGAGTACCTGTCACTGCCTATTGCTATCATAGGGGATATTTACATTCCCTGAGATAACAATAAAAATCATAACAAAGAAAAAAAATGGAAGGAACAGTTTAAAAATAAAATAAAAAAGCTAAATAAATAAAAAAAAAAAAAAAAAAAAAAAAAAAAAAAAAAGCACCCCTGCCCCCCCTTCTCTTGCGCAAAGGCGTACACAAGCGTTGGTCTGGCGTCATATGTAAACAGCAATTGCACCATGCATGTGAGGTATCACCGCGAAGGTCAGATCGAGGGCAGTAATTTTAGCAGTAGACCTCCTCCGTGAATCTAATGTGGTATCATGTAAAGGCTTTTAAAGGCTTTTAAAAATGTATGTAGTTTGTCGCCACTGCGTGTTTGTGCGCAATTTTAAAGCATGTCGTGTTTGGTATCCATGTACTCGGCCTAAGATCATATTTTTTATTTCATCAAAAATTTGAGCAATATAGTGCGTTTTAGTGCATTAAAATAAAAAAAAGTGTATTTTTTCCACAAAAAATGCGTTTTGAAAAATCGCTGCGCAAATACTGTGTGGAAAAAAAAAAATGCAACACCCACCATTTTAATCTGTAGGGCCTTTGCTTTAACATTATATATAGTGTTTGGGGGTTCAACGTAATTTTCTTGCAAAAAAAAAATATGTTTTCATGTAAACAAAAAGTGTCAGAAAGGGCTTTGTCTACAAGTGGTTAGAAGAGTGGGTGACGTGTGACATAGGCTTCTAAATGTTGTGCATAAAATGCCAGGACAGTTCAAACCCCCCCCAAATGACCCCATTTTGGAAAGTAGACACCCCAAGCTATTTGATGAGAGCAATGTTGAGCCCATTAAATATTTTTTTTTTTTTGTCCCAAGAGATTGAATAATGAAAAAAAAAAAATATATATATTTTTTTTACAAAAAGTTGTCACTAAATGATATATTGCTCAAACATGTCATGGGCATATGTGGAAATACACCCCAAAATACATTCTGTTGCTTCTCCTGAGTACGGGGATACCACATGTGTGGGACTTTTTGGGAGCCTAGCTGCGTACGGAACCCCAAAAACCAATCACCGCCTTCAGGCTTTCTAAGGGTGTAATTTTTTTATTTCACTTCTCACTGCCAATCACAGTTTCGGAGGCCATGGAATGCCCGGATGGCATAAAACCCCCCAAAATGACCCCATTTTGGAAAGTAGACACCCCAAGCTATTTGCTGAGAGGTATGGTGAGTATTTTGCAGATCTCGCTTTTTGTCACAAAGTTTTGAAAATTGAAAAAAAGAAAAAAAAAATTTTTTTTCTTTACTTTCTTCATTTTCAAAAACAAATGAGAGCTGTAAAATACTCACCATGCCTCTCAACAAATAGCTTGGGGTGTCTACTTTCCAAAATGGGGTCATTTGGGGGGGTTTTGTGCTATTTTGGCATTTTATGGCCTTCGAAACGGTGATAGGTAGTGAGGAGTGAAATCAAAAATTTGCACCCTTAGAAATCCTGAAGGCGGTGCTTGGGTTTCGGGGCCCCGTACGCGGCTAGGCTCCCAAAAAGTCCCACACATGTGGTATCCCCATACTCAGGAGAAGCAGCAAAATGTATTTTGGGATGCAATTCCACATATAACTATGGCATGTGTGAGCAATATATCATTTAGTGACAACTTTTTGAAAAAAAAAAAAAATCTTTTTTATTTTTGTCTTTATTCAATCACTTGGGACTAAAAAAAAAAATATTCAATGGGCTCAACATGCCTCTCAGCAAATAGCTTGGGGTGTCTACTTTCCAAAATGGGGTCATTTGGGGGGGTTTTGTACTTCTCTGTTAAAGTTCTTTATGTAGAAAAATGGCTAATAGACCTATGAATTACACAGATCAAAGGTAGAGATAAAATTTAGTTTAGATTTAACCGACATGTTTCGCCAGCATTGGCTTCCTCAGGGTAGTAAGGATTATCTGTACCGTAGTAAAATTTCTAAAGAACAAATACAAAAATGTCATTAGTTAAATAATAACTGCAGTATCCAATTACTAAACATTGGCCCCATGACGTCATCAAAGAACAAGTCCACCCCTAATGGGTTAAGCATGGAACTCATCAAATTCCCTAGATACGTACCCCAATGATAGGCAAAGCAGACCCCAGAATGGCCCCAGTACAGCAGTCAGAGCTTAGGCATCGCATCAATAGCTGTAGGAGGCATACAAGACTTGGTAGAATGGAGAAACGTAATAAAAAATTATATATATATATGGTATATATATATATATATATAATATATATATATATATATATATATATATATATATATATATATATATATATATGACATAACTAGTCTCATTAAATAGTGAAGGGCTAACATAGCCTCAATAGAGCTTACCCAAACGTATTTGATTAATTAGTATGCGGGGGGCGTCGGGTGGAATGAAATAATCAAACAAATTGGTTGGATGACCAGCACTAATCAATGGCGCAGTATCTAAAATTAAAAATGCACATGAAAGAGCATATAATTACTATAGAAATGCTATAATGGGCTCAGCGCCAAATGGGTACTTGTTGAAATTTTGAGCAACAAAAGAACGCTCACCTCTCAATATAGTCACCTTGTTAGAGTGAATAACAGGTCTGGGATAGACATGATGTAGTCACTGTGAACAGGTATCAAAGTAGCAGTGGTTGCTAGTTTGTAAGACAAAGCTTAACCCATGATCTTTAAAGAGGAATAATCAATAGTGCCTAAGTCAAATGACTGGAAATAAAAGAATTTGAAAAGGTTCCGAGACCAAAATTAGCTGATAGCTGAACTGTAAAACGGAATAAAGAGCCTGGTATACCGACGCCCCTGAGTCCATCACAAACACTGTGTGGACTTGCAGGTAATATATACCCCCCACACCTGATCGGCATTAAGCCGATTAGGGAGCGGACAATTTGGCCGACCGCGCATGCGCACAAGGAAAGAGCGCGCATGGCCTACAATTCCCATAGTGCCTGTGGATTGCACGCGCATCGCCAGACGGCCGCGCACACTTGACAGACATACACAAGGTCAATACAGTCCCCAGTGGACGGGGAATGCAATGACAGCGAAATAGATGGCAAAAAGAACGCAAGTGTAAAGTGTCAGAGTGTCAAGAAACAAGGGAAAGTAGTAAGAGCGGGGGCTGAGGGTGGGTTGGCGTAATACAGACACCAACCCTTGGGTGTCCATACAGCCAACAACGCCCAACTATGACGGCTGGGGGTATCTGATGATGTAAAGGAGGGAAGGATAGCCATCACGGGACCTATACAGTGGATCGCTAGAGAACCCATATCAGGGGGAGACCCTGAAATATCCATAGGCACGCGGGGGGTGAAGTCCGTCCCTACAGAGAGAGGAGGAAAGAACAAAGCCCCCGGCAGGCCGAGGATAAACATAAGCACGTCATGAGGCCAAAGTTAGCCAAATTTTGTTCAAAAAATGAATCTTGCATAAGTGTAAACCTAATACAGAAAGAATAATGTAATCAAATAGAGTTCCTTTAGCCAAATAAATGCATCAAAATAAACAAAATAATTTGTACAGTGGTAATTGTATTTACAACGTAAGTATCGTATAGAAGAAATGATATGCTAATAGGTCATCAAAAAAAAGGATGATAAATTTTTTTTTTTAAACTGAAACTTTAGTGGCCCGGAAAACTCTGCCGCCAATTAAGCTGGACAATCCAAGCGAGGCAGGGGAGGGTTTAAATGGACAAACAGCAAAGGAAAGTTTCCAAATTCAAGTAGAACCAAAAACAGACGACACAACCAATAGCTATGGGTGTCTAATGAGGTACTATCAGAATAATTCAATTGAGGTGTCATATTACTATTCCTATCAACCTGCACCATGTAACAAAAAAGATTTGAAACTAATGTACTCATTCAATCCTGGAAAATGAATAGCATTTAGGTTATGAATCCATTTGGTTTCTAGCTGGAGCAATTTTTCGTCTATACCACCACCCCTGACATGTGTTTCCACATGTTCCAAGGCGGCAAAGCAAATAAAATGTGGATCAAAATCATGATTGGCTCCGATATGTCTCTTGATTGCCGTCGTTGTAACACGTTTTAAGATTGGTTTTATGTGATCACGTATACGAACCTGAAAAGGTCGCTTGGTTTTCCCGACATAAAAAGTCCCACATCTGCATGTGGCTAAGTAAACAACCCCTATGGTTCTGCAGTCAACACGGTGTGAGATACTGTAGCAGAGCCATCGGGTAGACAAACCGTTCTGGAGTTGGCAATGAAAGGACAGACATCAGTGTCCACATGAATAAGTACCCAACTCGCGTTCAATATGTTTTTTTTTGGGGGAATGGTGACTTTTTGTCAGCCGGTCTCCCAAAGACGGAGAGCGACGATAGGTAATATCGGGATTAGATCTCACAAATTTACTAATGGATGAGTCAGCCAGGAGAAGAGGCCAACATTTTGTTACTACTTCACGAACTTGTGCATGAAGAGATGAATATTGAGTAATTAGTCTGACCGGTTGAAAGTCTTCAGCATCTTTTTTAGGAAAGATCAGATATTGTCTATCCAACTTTTTAACTTTGTTAAAAGATCATTTTAACAAGGCATGACTATAGCCTCTATCCTTCAATCGTGTGTATAATTCACGTGAAGCTGAAAAAAAATCAGTTTCGGAGGTACAATTACGTTTAATCCTCAAGTATTGACTATAAGGAACACTGTTTAGAAGTGATTGTGGGTGAGCACTTTGGGCATGTAGAATGGTATTTCCAGATGAAGGCTTGCGATATAAAGCTGAATTAATGTTGCCTTGTTGGTCAACAGTAATTATAAGATCCAAAAAATTGACCTGAGTTTGGCTGCATTCCATAGTGAACTTGAGGTTAAAGTTATTGATGGCTAAAGAGTCAAAAAAAGTGGATAGTTCATCACGAGTCCCTGACCAAAACATCAGCACGTCATCAATATATCTGTACCAAGATAACACCCTGGACAGAAAATATGAGGAAGTGTTGGCAAAAATTTCACATTACCACCCCCCCCCCAGGTATAGGTTGGCATAGGAGGGGGCACACTTGGTCCCCATAGCTACACCTTGGACCTGGAGGAAGTGGGAACATCCAAATAGAAAAAGATTTTTGGTTACAATGAATTTTAATAGATCCAAGACAAAATCAGCATATGAGTTAAATCTAGGACCCCTTTCCAACCGTAGTCCATGTATAACTTGAAGACCCCTGGCATGGGGGATACAATTATAGAGACATTCGACATCTAAGGTAACCAACCGAACATTAGGAGGCAATTGCTTATTTTCCAAAATTTTTAATAGATGAATAGTGACTTTGGTAGGTAGGGATATGACATGGGGGGCCAGATATTTATCTACCAGGGCGCTAGCGTTCTCCGTGAGGCAATGACAGCCGGATACGATAGGATACAATAGGACGCCCTGGGGGATTGGTAATGGATTTGTGGACTTTGGGAAGGGCATAAAAAGTAGGGATCTTTGGTTCTCTGATTTTCAAAAAATTCCAGGTGTTTGAGTCGATGGTGCCTAATTGATAGGCAGAAAATATCAACTGATCAAATTCACTAGCAAAATTTTTTATGAGTGATGGTGCTATAAGTCTATACCATTCAGGGTTGTCAAGGATGTCGCGGCACATCCGCTCATATGCCGTGACATCCATGACAACCACATTTCCCCCCTTATCAGCCGGCTTGATTATCAGTTCCGGATGATTTGAGGGATTTGAGGGCCCTAAGGCTATTGGGTGACAGATTGGAGTTACCTGAAGATACTTGCTCCATATTCCTAATGGCCGCACTGGTCTGCTGGACAAAGGCCCAAATATTGGGATTAGTTGACAAAAGAGGAAAGTTACGTGACTTGGGTTTAAAGGAAGTAGGGGGGGAAGGAGACACCAAGGGCGACGATGCCAGGTTCACTGGGATCATCGTCGATGGCTCCCTCCTCCCATAGAAACATAAGCTCTTTGATAGCCTGCATTTCTTCGAGGGTTGGAGCTTGATTAGAGGATATCACAGTATCACCAGAACATTTAGCTGTAGGTCTGTCATACATGACTTTATATATTAATTTGCGGGCGAATAAATGAATGTCTTTTATAAATTGAAACTTGGCAAAAAGTTAAGTCCAATTGAAGTATTTTAATTTGCTCAATAGTGAGGGGAATAGAGGATAAGTTCACTACATCCAAACCAGTGGATTTTAGTTACACTGGCTTAGGGGATATCATGTCGGGATCAGAGAGGTATCGGGATTTGGAACTAAAAAAATAGGGGCAATTTTGTGATCCGTGAGTGGTGTGTTGTGTGGAAACATGGAAGATAACGCAGGTTCACTGACCCGTCTTAAACCGTGTGAAGGAGGTGCAGAAGTGATCAGTGGGTGTACAGGGTAAGAAATCAAATTGGATAAAGTGGATGACGTGACTGGTGCTTGAGTGAGGGGAGTAGATACTTTACTGTTTTTAGGACGAGTGCTCGGTGGTCGAAGATTGGAAGCTGGTCCAAAAGTACTGTGCAGAGAGTCAATTGAAGTAGAGGATCGATCGCCTTTTCTTTTTTTAGGAATTCGATCATGAGAAAGGTCTTGATATATCGTGGAAGTACTGGAGGAAAAAGAAGCAGATGGAGTATTGGGTAAGTCATTATTAGTGGGTGGGGCATCATAGTTGGAGGCTCTCGGGGCAGGTCTATTACTGGAGGCAGTGTTCCATTTATAGGCATACCCATTGTCATATGCTGATTTGTCTCTCTGGTATTTGCCTTCCTTGGCACCGATCATCTCCAGTGTGTACACCTCAAGATGGGAGCGCAAGAGCTTGTCTCTCTTGCAGAATCTCGAGGAGGACACAATGGAGGCATTATCTGCATGCCAATTGTTGATAGAAATGTCAAGTTGATCAAGTTCATGTTCATACTGTTTACATAAAGAGGAAATCATATTAAAGGAGCAGGTTTGTAAATTAAATTCCCAGGAAGTCTTGAGAATATCATTGACTTTTTTAATATTGGGAAATATTTGTATCCGTAGACCCCAAGGCACTATTTGATTATTGCTATATTTTTCAAAATAGGTTTTGTGCCAATACACCCAAACTTTTTTTTCTAATAAGCGTTGGAGCCTCATAAAGGCCCTATCTAATTCAGCATCAGTAATATTGGTTGTATTTTGAGATACCTGGATTTTGTCCATCAAACCCTTCCATGCGTCACCGCAAAAGTCAGCCATATCGGTGGAGTAATCGAGCCACTGTGTAAGCTAAATAGCTAGCCACTATTTGTGCTAAATAGCTAATTTAAAAAAATTATGGGTAGAAATTGAAATTAAAGATGGAACCAGCCAGAAAAAAATGTGTATTAAAACACGGTTAAAGATATAGATAGAGTGGGCTGGAAAGATCTCACATAGAAAGGTACCTCATCCCAGAATTAAATGATATTAAAGTGGGCAGTGATAGGAAAAGGGCATTTTTACGGTACCAGTAATATGAAAGCACTCATAGGTTGAAATATTTTTATTAAGAGACAAAGGTAGACAATAATACTTGCTTATGTGAAGGTCACATTTAGCAAATACAGTGCAATACATAAATCACATACAGTTTTAAAGTTGTTTATATAGAAGAACAGCTAATAGAACTATGAATGTCATAGATCAAAGGTACAGATAAAACTTTTTTTAGATTTAACCGACATGTTTTGCCAGCATTGGCTTCCTCAGGGTAGTAAGGATTATCTGTACCGTAGTAACATTTCTAAAGAACAAATACAAAAAATATATCATTAGTTACATAATACCTGCAACATCCAATTATCACTACTAGACAATGGCCCCATGAGGTGATCAAAAAACAAAGTCCTCCCCTGGTGGGTCAGGCATGGAATTCAGCAGATTCCCTAGATACGTACCCCAATGTAGGCAAGGCAGACCCCAAGCTAGCCCCAATGCAGCAGGCAGAGCATTAGCATAGCATCAATGGCTGTAGGGGGCATACAGAACCTGGTGGAATAGAGGAACATAATGTGGAAAATTGTAATATATATTTAGGGAGAGGTTACTAGTCTCACTAAATAATAGAGGGCTAACATAGCCTCAAAGGAGCTTACCCAGAACATTTGATTTAATTAGTAAGCGGGGGCATCGGGTAGAGTGAAATAATCCAACAGACTAAGTGCGAATAACCAACACTGATCGATGGCGCAATATCTCAAATTGAAAATGCACAAAAAAAAGCCTGTAATTACTATAGCAGAGCTAAGTTAAGCTCAGCGCAATAGTGAACACTAGATGAAGTTCTGAGCGGCAAAGGAACGCTTACCTTTCAATGTAGCCAGCTTGTTAAGGTGAATATCAAGTCTAAAATGGACATGATATGGTCACTGTGAACCGGTATCAAATTAGCTGTAGTTACCAATCAGTGGAGCAAAAATTAGTCCATGATCTGTAGAGGAATAATCAATGGTGACAGGGTCACATGGCAAGGAAGTGACAACAGTTGAAAGAGTTCAAAGACTGGAGAAAGCTGATAACCAACCTGTACAGAGATAAAGTCCGGTATACCGATGCCCCTGAGTCCATCACAAACTCTGTGTGGACTTGCAGGTAATATATACCCCCACACCTGATCGGCATTAAGCCGATCAGGGAGCGGACAATTTGGCCGACCGCGCAGTGTCTTTGTAGTGCACGCGCATCGCCGTACGGCGGTGCGCACTTCACAGGCATACACATTGTCTATACAGTCCCCAGTGGACGGGGAATGCAAGGACAGCAAAGCAGATGGCAAAAAGGACTCCTGTGTAAAGTGTCAGTGTCAAGAAACAAGGGAAAGTAGTAAGAGCGGGGGCTGAGGGTGGGTTGGCGTAATACAGACACCAACCCTTGGGTGTCCATACAGCCAACAGCAAGGCATTACTGAGACAGCTGAGGGCATATGATGGTAAAAAGAGAGGGGAGAGCCTGCCATCGAGTGACGCATACAGTGGATAGCTAGAGAACCCATATCAGGGGGAGACCCTGAAATATCCATAGGCACCCGGGGGGCGAAGTCCATCCCTACAGAGAGGAGGAGGAAAGAACAAAGCCCCCAGCAGGCCGAGGAGAAATGTATATAAGCACATCATGGGGCCAGTGCTAGCCGTAATTTATTCAAAAAATTAATCTTGCAAAAGTGTAAACCTAATACAGGAAGAATAATGTAATCAAATAGAGTTCCTTTAGCCAAATAAATGCATCAAAATAAACAAAATAATTTATACAGTGATCGTTATACTTCTCTCTGCACATTAATATAAATTCATATAATTAATACAAATTATTTAATTAAAAAAAAAAAAAATATGTTTTTTAAACTGAAACTTTAGTGGCCCGGAAAACTCTGCCGCCAATTAGGCTGGGCAATCCAAGCGAGGCAGGGGAGGGTTTAAATGGATAAACAGCAAAGGAAAGTTGTGGTCAGAGGTAGAGGGGAAGCTGTCGCCACTAAGGGACCAACTACTTTTTTACCAGGGAGCACCGTGAGTAGCTGAAGCAAGTACCGGAGCAGTATTCTCACCAACCGGGGACAGTGAAGAATCGGGAAACTTCAGCAGGTGTCAAGCCAGGGACCCAGCCAGCGGAGGTGACGCTTGCAGAGCAGCCTTGTGTGCCAAGCCAGGGACCGAGCAGGCTAGTGGGGTGAAGCTTGAGAAGTATCTGGAGTGCCAATCTAGGGACCCAGCAGAGAAGTGGGGGTGACGCTTAAATAAGATACTAAAATGAAGATTCGTGGGATTCAGTGGCAGTGAATCAGCAAGTCTAGAGAGAGGCTGGGAGCTCAGTGGGTTGAGAACCTACAATAAGTGACTGTAGAGAAAGTAAAGAAGTTGGTTACAACTTGTGTTAGGAACTGTTCTAAAACTTGCCATAAGAGACAGCATTCCTACTCGTGCAGATGTGGTGTCTTGCTGGATGCCTTTCCCTGCATGGCTGTGTACCTGTAGAAGTCTCGAAGTCTGACAATATATATTGCAACTATCTAGGGTGTCCTGGCCCTAAACCCTCTCTCCCAAAGTTCTATTCAAGAGAAATAAAATCTCTTTGCATTCAAGAAGTGTCTGGCGCCCATGAATCTATCTTGCATTACACCCACTATGCCTTGTAACCCACTCTACACAGATGGATGTCAGCAGTTATTGGGCCTGGAGGTTCTCATTAGACTAAAGGAGGCCTGGGACCTTGCTATACTTGTTTTTTGCATGGGGTTTCCCATTAATATTCATACCAACATCCATATGGATATTTGCGTAGGGTGCCTTTTGACATCTATACCAGACCCTCATCAACACAATAGTCTAAGTTGGTGAAGTAAAATTAGAAAAAAATATACATAAAACTATTTTTCAGAACTAAAAAACTGATAATTGTCATGTGCGTATGTATTAACCCCCTTTGTTATGAAGCCAATAAAAAGCTCTGGTGCAACCAATTACCTTCAGAAGTCACCTAATTAGTGAAATGATGTCCACCTGTGTGCAATCTAAGTGTCACATGATCTGTCATTACATATACACACCTTTTTGAAAGACCCCAGGGGCTGCAACACCTAAGCAAGAGGCACCACTAACCAAACACTGCCATGAAGACCAATGAACTCTCCAAACAAGTAAGGGACAATGTTGCTGAGAAGTACAAGTCAGGGTTAAGTTATAAAAAAATATCCAAATCTTTGATGATCCCTAGGAGCACCATTAAATCTATTATAACCAAATGGAAAGAACATGGCACAACAGCAAACCTGCCAAGAGATGGCCGCACACCAAAACTTATGGACTGGGCAAGGAGGGCATTAATCAGAGAGGCAGCACAGAGACCTAAGGTAACCCTGGAGGAGCTGCAGAGTTCCACAGCAGAGACTGGAGTATCTGTACATAGGACGATAATAAGGCCATACGCTCCATAGAGTTGGACTTTATGGCAGAGTGGCCAGAAGAAAGCCATTCCTTTCAGCAAAAAACAAAATGGCACGTTTTGAGTTTGTGAAAAGGCATGTGGGAGACTCCCAAAATGAATGGAGGAAGGTGCTCTGGTCTGATGAGACTAAAATTGAACTTTTTGGCCATCAGAGAAAACGCTATGTCTGGCGCAAACCCAACACATCACATCACCCAAAGAACACCATCCCCACAGTGAAATATGGTGGTGGCAGTATCAGGCTGTGGGGATGTTTTACAGCAGTTTGGACTGGGAAACTGGTCAGAGTTGAGGGAAAGATGGATGGTGCTAAATACAGGTATATTCTTGAGCAAAACCTGGACCACTCTGTGTGTGATTTGAGGCTAGGACGGAGGTTCACCTTCTAACAGGACAATGACCCCAAACACACTGCTAAAGCAACACTTGAGTGGTTTAAGGGGATACATGTAAATGTGTTGGAATGGCCTAGTCAAAGCCCAGACCTCAATCCAATAGAAAATCTGTGGTCAGACTTAAAGATTGGTGTTCATAACCATCCAACTTGAAGGAGCTGGAACAGTTTTGCAAGGAGGAATGGGCAAAAATCCCAGTGGTTAGAGTTGGCAAGCTCATAGAGACTTATCCAAAGCGAATTGGAGCTGAGATAGCCGCAAAAGGTGGCTCTACAAAGAATAGTTATGCACATTGACTTTTTCTGTTATTTTGTCCTATTTGTTGTTTGCTTAACAATAAAAAAAAAACATTTTCAAAGTTGTGGGCATGCTCTGTAGATTAAGTGATGCAAACCCTCAAACCAAGTTAATTCCAGGTTGTGAGGCACTGTATATCAGTCACTCTTCTACGAGCATCTGGTATAAATGAAGGGAGTCCCCAGGTGCTTTGA